>PVJS01023473.1:0-29563 GCA_004027185.1 Glis glis | reverse complement strand
CTCAGGGGTATTTTACCTTTGAGCTTCGTGCTACACCCCCAGCCCTATTTTTTATCCTTTATTTTGAAACAGGGTCTCAGTTGTAGAGGGCCTCACTAAGTAGCTGAGGCTGGCCGTGAACCTGTGATCCTGCCATCTCAGCCTCCCAAGTACTGGGATTGCAGGTGTGTGCCACCATGCCCGGCTATTTTCTGTCTTTTTGATAATACCATTCTAAGTTGGGTGAGATGATGTCATTGTGGTTTTGATTTGTATTTCCCTGATGATTAGTAAGATCGAGCATTTTTTCATATACACATTGGCCACTTGTATGTCTTTATGTCTTCTGAGAAATGTCTGTTTACATCTTTAGCCCATTTTAATTGGTTTCCTTGTTTATTTATTGGTGTTCAGCTTTTTGAGTTCATGTATATTCTAGAAATTAGTCCCTTAGATGAATAGGTTGCAAATACTTTCTCCTAATCTATAGGTTGTCTCTACTCTCTGTTGATTATTTCCTTTGTTGATTATTTCCTTTGTTGTACAGAAGCTTTTTAGTTTATATATCTCCATTTGTCTATTTTTACTTTTGTTCCACATGCCTAAGAAATTCTTGCCCACACCCATATATCCTGAAGTTTTTCTCCTATATTTTCTTGTAGCGACTTTATATCTTCAGGTCTTTGTTTAAATCATTGATCTATTTTGAGTTGATTTTTTTGTAAGGTGAGAGAAAGGGATCTATTTTCATTCTCCTGCATATATGTATATATATATATTTTTTTTTTTGCCACAACCACTGATTGAAGAGACTGCCCTTTCTCCACCATATATTCTTGATGCCTTTGTCAAAAATCAGTTGGACTTATGTATTGTATTAATTTCTAGGTTCTTTACTCTGTACCATTTATCTGTGTCTGGTTTTTTTTTGCCAGTACCATGCTTTTTTGGTTACTATAGCTTTGTAGTATGTTTGAAGTCAGGTATTATGATGCCTCCAACATTGGTTTGGGTTTTTTTTTCCCTCAGGATTGCTTTGCTATTCTGAGTCTCTTGTGGTTCCATATGAATTTTAGGATTGTTTTTCTATTTTTTTTCTTAAAAATGTAATTTTTGTGTGTGTGTGGTTACTGGGGATTGAACTGATGGGCATTCTACCTCTAAGCCAAACCCCCAATCCTATTTTAATTAATATTTTGCAAATTTATATATTTAATATATAAATGATATATTATTCATATATAATGTTATATATTATATGTACTATTTATAAATGATATATATATATATATATATTTTTTAATTTTTTGTGGTACTAGAGATTGAACCCAGGGGTGTTCTATCTCCAAGCTACACCCCCAGCCCTATTTTTTATTTTTATTTTGAAACAGGATCTCATTAGGTTGATGCAAGTCTCACTACTTGCTGAGGCTGTCCTTGAACCTGGAATATTCCTGTCTCAGCCTCCCAAGTACTGGGATTACAAGTGTGTGCCACCACACCCGGCTTATTTTTTTTGAAACAGGGTCTCACTAGGTTGATGAGTCTCACTACTTGCTGAGGCTGTTCTCTTGAACCTGCAATCCTCCTGTCTCAGCCTCCCAAGTACTGGGATTACAGGCATGTGCTACCACGCCCAGTGAAAAATTTAATAACTTTAATGTTTAGGGTTATACATCATCCTTTCAGTGATATTTTGTATGGATCCTAATTTTTTCTTTATTATTTCTATTTTTCTTTATACTTTTACTGGTGTATTATAATCTCACATCATAATGTCATTCATAGTGATAGTGACATACATGCACACAGCACTTTTTATATTTCTGAGAAGAAAGTCACCGGTATGTTATAATCGCATTAAATCCATAAATTGCTTACAGTAGTATGGTCATTTCAATAATATTCTTCTGATCCATGAACACATGGCATCTTTCAAATTTTTTGTGGGTCCTCTATAAATTCTTCCATTGGAGTCTTATAATTTTAATTGTAGAGATGTTTCACATTCTTAGTTAAATTTCTATTTATTTTTTGTAGCTATTGTGAATGGGATTCATTTCTTAATTTCTTTTGCAGCAAGCTCATTATTTGCATATAAAATGCTACTATTTATGCATGTTGATTTTTGTATTATGCAACTTTACTGAATTTATCAGTTCTAACAGCCTTTTGATGGAAGATTTTCTGTGTATAAAATCATGTCATTAACAATCTTTCCAATTTGAATGCCCTGTGTTTCCTTATCTTGCCTACTTGCTCTTTCTAAGGCTTCCAGTACTATTTTGAATAACAATGGTGAAAGTGGACATCCTTCTCTTGTTCCCAATCTTAGAGGAAATGCTTTCAGCTTTTTCCCCTTTAGCATGATATTGCCTGTGAGATTTTCATATATAGGCTTTAGTATTTTGAGGTATGTTTCTTCTATACCTAATTTGTTAAGAGTTTTTTTTTATCAAGAAGCAATGGTGAATCTTATTAAATGCTTTTTCATCTGTTGAAATGATATGGTTTTTGCCTTTTGTTGTGTCGATGTGTCGAATCATGTTTTCTGGGTTTTTTTTTTTTCTTTTTGCGGTACTGGAGATTGAACCTGGGGGTTCTACCTCCGAGCTATACCCCCAGCCCTAATTTTTATTCTTTATTTTGAAACAGGGTCTCACTAAGTTGCGGAGGGCCTCGTTAAGTAGCTGAGGCTGGCCACGAACTTGTGATCCTCCTATCTCAGCCTCCCAAGTACTGGGATTACAAGCGTGTGCCACCACACCCGGCCAAATCATGTTTATTGAGTTGCATATGTTGAACCATCCTTGCATCCCTGGTATGATTCCCACTTGATCATGTTGTATGATCCTTTTCATGTGTTGTTGAATTTTGCTAGTATTTTAGTGAGAATTTTGCGTCTATGGTCATCAGGGGAATGGGTCTACAGTTTTCTTTTTTGTTTTTATCATTGTCTGGTTTTGTTATCAGGATAATTCTGGTAGCCTCATAAAAAGTTTTGCAGAGTCCCTTCCATTTCAATTTTGAAGAATTGGAATTAGTTCTTTAAATGTTTTGTAGAATTCATTGGTAAAGTCATCAGGTTCTGGACTTTCTC
This sequence comes from Glis glis, assembly GCA_004027185.1. NCBI lineage: Eukaryota > Metazoa > Chordata > Mammalia > Rodentia > Gliridae > Glis > Glis glis. The sequence continues at coordinate 26,484 of PVJS01023473.1, read as the reverse complement.
TAGATGGGAGACTTTTAATTACTGCTTCAGGCTCATTATTTGGTCCATTTAGATTTTATATTCTTGATTCAATTTTGTTGGTAGATTGTGTTCAGGAATTGATTAATATCATAGGCTTTACAGGATTTTTTTTTTGTGGTACTGAGGATTGAACCCAGGGGCATTCTGCCTCTGAGCTACACCCCCAGCCCTAGTTTTTATTCTTTATTTTAAAACAGGGTCTCACTAAGTTGCGGAGGGCCTCACTAAGTAGCTGAGGCTGGCTGCAAACCCGGATCCTCCGGTCTCAACCTCCCAAGTACTGGGATTATAAGCATGTACCACCACACTCGGTGGGTTTTACAGGTTTTTAACATGTAATTTCTTATAGTGGTTTCTTAGGATTATTTGTATTTCTGTGATACCAGTTGTAATGTCTTCTTTTTCATCTTCAATTTTATTTACTTGGGTCTCCTTTCTTGATTAGTCCAGCTAAAGGTTTATTCATTTTTTCCTCTCAAAAATTCAACTCTTTGTTTCATTGTTGTTTTTGTTATTACTGTTTTTTGTGGTGCTCGGGATTGAACCCAAGGATATTCTACTTCTGAGCTACACCCACAGCCCTATTTTATTTTTTAATTTTGAAATAGGGTCTCACTAGAAACAGGTGCACGCTTGTAATCCCAGTTCTTGGGAGGCTGAGACAGGAGGATTGCAGGTTCATAGCCAGAATCAACAACTTTGTGAGACCCTCTGCAACTTAATGAAACCCTGTTTCAAGATAAAAAATAAAATAGGGATGGGGCTGGGGGTGTAGCTCAGAGGTAGAATGCCCCTGGTTTCAAATCCCTAGTACCAAAAAAAAAAAAATAGGTTCTCACTAAATTGCTGAGGCTGGCCTCAAACCTGTGATCCTCCTTTCTCAGCCTCCCAAGTACTGGAATTATAGGTATGTGCCACCATGCCTGGCTGCTGTTTTTGTAGGTTTAGTTTTGATTTTTTAATTTATTCATGATCTTTATCATTTTTCCCTTCTACTAATTTTGGGTCTGGTTCTTGCTTTTCTAAGTTCTTCAGGCGCATCATTAGGTTGTCTGAGATTTTTCTGTGTTTGATGTATGCGTTCACGGCTCTACTTCATAGTACTGCTTTTGTTGTATCCCACAGATGTTGGCATGTTGTGCTGTTGTTTTAATAAATTTTTTTACTTCCTTTTAAATTTCTTCACTTACTCATTGTTCCTTGTTTGGTTTGGATCTGGAACGCCCCTAAAGGCTCCTGTTTTGAGGGCTTGGTTCCCAGTGCAGCAGTGTCCCAAGATGGGGATTTAGGGAGGTGATTTAACCATGAGGCTCTCATCTCATCAATGAACTAAGCCATTAAGGGATTCTCATTTGACATCATTATTGAGAGGTAGTGGAAACTGTAGGGGGTAGGGCCCAGAGAAAGTAGGTCACTAGGGATGTTCCCCGGAAAGGAATACCTTGCCCTGGCCCCTTCTATTTCTCTGCTTCCTCCCTGCCATGAACTGAGCAGCTTTGCCGTGCCGCACCCTCTGCTATGTGTTCTGCCTCTCCTCCGACCCAGGGCAGTGGCGCTGGCCAACCAAGGGCTGAAACCTCGGAAGCCACAAGTCAAAGTAAATCTGTCCTCCTTTGTGTTGTTTGTCTCGGGTATTTTGGCCGCAGTGATGAAAAGCTGACTCTCACAGTCATTGAGGAGCATATTAATTTCCACACAGTAATATGATTTTTATTCTTCTTGTTGATTCATAGTTTTATTCCATTGTGGCCTGAGAAAACACATGATATGATTTCAATCGGGAAAAAAAAACACGACTTAATTTGTTGTATAACATATGATCTATTCTGGAGAATGTTCCATATGCTCATGGGAAAAACGTGTTCTGCTACAGTTGGGTGAAATGTTTGGTAAATATCTGTTAGGTCCATTTGCTCTGTGATAGGGTTTAACGCAGGTGTATATTGTCTGTTGGATGGTCTGTCCACTGAAGGAAGTGGGGTAATGAAGTCCCAAGGTATTATTGTATTGGTCTGCCTCTCCCTTCAGATATAATAGATTTGCTCTCTATATTCAGGAGTCCATAGTTGGGTCATATGTATTTATTATTGTTATACCTTCTTACTGAATTGATCCTTTTATCAACATATAATGACCTTATTTATTTTTTGGTGGTACTTGGGGATTAAACTCAGGGGCATTCTACCTCCAAACCACACCTCCAACTCTTTATTTTTAAGTTTGCAACAGTCTTGATAAGTTGCTGAGGCTGACCTCAAACCCGTAATCCTCCTGTCTCAGCCTCCTAAGTACTGGGATTACAGGCACTCTGCTGAACCTGGCTTTATTTTTCTCTTTTTATAGTTTTTGTTATAGAACTTGCTTTAGTATAGCTATTTCTTCTTTTTTTGTGGTGCTAGGCATTGAACCCAAGGGCACTCCACCTCCGAGCTACATCCCCTGCCCTATTTTATTTTTACTTTGAAACAGAGTCTCACTAGATTAATGAGTCTCACTACTTGCTGAGGCTGGCCTCAAACCTGTGGTCCTCCTATTTCAGCCTCCAGGTACTGGGATTATAAGCATGCGCCACCACACCCACCTTGCTTTTAGCTTCTCTTTGTATGGTATATCTTGTTCCAACACTTCAATTTCAGTCCATGTGTATGTTTACCAGATAAATGAGTTCCTTGTAGGCAGCATGTAGTTTGGCCTTTTTTTTTAATCCATTCAGCCAGTCTATGTGTTTTTTTTTTTTTTTGCGGTACCGGGGATTGAACCCAGGGGTGTTCTACCTCCGTGCTACACCCCCGGCCCTATTTTTTTATGCTTTATTTTGAAACCAGGTCTCACGAAGTTGCGGAGGGCCTCCCTAGGTAGAGAGAGAGAGAGAGAGCTGAGGCTGGCCGCGAACCTAGATCCTCCCGTCTCCGCCTCCCAAAGTACGGGGATTACAAGCGTGCACCACCACGCCCGGCAGTCTATGTGTTTTGATTGGTGAAGTTAATCCATTTACATTCAAGGTAATTACTAATAGGTATGAACTTCCTCCTGTCATTTTTTTTTTTTTTTGCAGTACCGGGGATTGAACCCAGGAGCATTCTACCCCGGCCCTATTTTTTATCCTTTATTTTGAAACCGGGTCTCACAAAGTTGCGGAGGGCCTCACTAGGTAGAGAGAGAGACAGGGAGAGAGAGAGAGGGAGAGAGAGAGAGAGAGAACACTGGCGTGTGTTGAGGCTGGCCAGGAACCTAGATCCTCCGGTCTCCGCCTCCCAAAGTACTGGGATTACAAGCGTGCGCCACCACGCCCGGCTGATTTTGAACTTTTAAAAATAACTACCATCACTTTGGTGGATTTTTCATTGATACCCTGAATTGTTTTTCTCAGTGCTTTGTATTATCTATCTGTGTTTTCTTGCATCTTTCTGAGCTTCCTTAGGATCATTATTTTGAATTCCTTTTCTTGCATTTCATAGATTTCCAGATTGGGATGTGTTTCTGGAGAATGATTGTGTTCCTTTGGAGGTGTCCTGTTTCCTTTCATGTTTCTTGTGTCCCTATGTGGATGTCTGTGCATCTTGGTATGATTGTTGCCTCTCCCAATTTTATGGAGTAGCTTTTGTAGGAGATATTTTGTTGTTGTTTAGATTGGATGTAGAGTGTTGTGTGGATAGGTTCTTTGGCTCTGGTTACAGGAGGGCTGACAAGTGTAGCCTCTGTGTGGTTTCTTTGGCTGTCATTGGTGTCAGCAGTGTCTGTCTTGATAGTCTAGTCTGCAGCAGTTCATGACTGTAGTTGTACACCTTCGCAGTAAACATAGGCTTCCACAGGTGTATGTTCTCAGGCCTCACAGAGTTGAGTGCTGATGGAACTGGTGCTTGTGGCAGCAGCTGCCACAGTCTTGGTTGTGTGAAATGTGAAGGGAACTGTACTTAGGTCCCACTGGACAAGTACAAGTGATATCAAGGCTGTGGCACCAGCAACTATGGCCCCAGAGCCAGAGGATGTGAAGGAGACCTTCCTCACATCCCTCAGTATGAATGCAGGAGATGATGAGACCTTCCCCGGGCCTTGTAGGATGAACACGGATAATACTGGGGGTCTTTGGCACCAATAACTTTTGTCTCTATGTTGTAGGATGCCCTAGATTTTATGTTGTGATTTGGGTAGCACTGGGGCTTATGGTACTGGAAGCTGCTTTTCTGGAGCTGCAGGATCCAGATAGTACCTTTTTCAGTCCCAAGGAATAAGCACAAGCAATTCTTGGGTTTTGGGCCTCAGAAGCTTGCTTCCAAATCTGAACTGCGGAGGAGACTTCCCCTGGGTTCCCTGGGATATGTGCAGGCAACATCTAGGCTTGTGGCCTTGAGAGCCATGCCCCTGGATAGGTAGCATGTGGAGGTGACCATTCCTAGGTCCTACTGGTTGAGTGTGGGTGGCACTGGGGTTTGTGGCTTTGGTGTCTGCACTTTGGAGCTGCAGGACATGGATGGGAATGTTCCTGGTTCATACAGGGCAAGCTCTGGTGGGGCCGAGGCTTGTGATGTTGCTAGCCCCATGCCTGAAGCTGCAGGATGTGAATGGAACCTTCCCCAGTGCCCACAGGACAGGCGTGGGTGAAGCTAGGACTGTTTGCACCAGCAGCTGCAGTCCCAAGGCTGTGGGCTGAGGTGCAGACCTTCCCCACTTCCCATGGGGTGCTGGTAGCTGGATTTCTGGAGCTTCAGGGACCCACACAGGACTTTCCTTAGGTCTCAAGGGGTGGGTGCAGGTGTTATCCTGGGCTTATGGTACAGGTAGCCACAGTACCAAGGCCATGGGTTGAGGGAAGTCCTTCCTTAGTCCCTACTGTCACCAGAGGAGATCCAAGGAGTTCTCTAAGAGGGAGACCACCACTCCGGACAAGTGGGGTTCTTGACACATGTCACAGAAATTAACTTGAGGACCCGTCAATTAGAGGCATGGAGATTTATTTAAGAAAGCAAGGAACACCCATTCAAGGGAGAACATAGGCCATCTTGAGAGTGAGAGGCACTTTTGGGGTTCTAAGGCTCTTCTTTTAGAGGAAGCTTGGTGAGGGGTGGGCATGGGAAGGTATGTGAACTCACATACCTTGTGATTAAGGTGTGTGACATCAGTCTGGTGATCACAAGATGGTTTATGGTGATCTGGCCATTCTCAGAATCCTTAGAATGACATGGTTTCCATGACCTGATCAGTAGATAACATTGGGAAATGTAGGTTTCTTAAAACTTCATATCTCAACTGGATGTGGTGGCCCACACCTGTAATTCCAGTAGTAAGGAGGCTGAGACAGGTGGGTTGCAGGTTCGGGGCCGGCTTCAGTCCATCTGCATGGACTCTACCAGTTGAGCATCCCTAATCCAAGATCTGAAATGCTCTGAAATTTGTTGTGCTTCAGATTAAGGATGTTCAGCCTGTAATAGGATATCAGAGAAAGATATTTGAGGCATGGTGTCAGGGAGGTGGAACCCCTCAGAAGTTAGCCACATTTTACTTAAGAGGGCAAGGAGGAGCCGGGCGTGGTGGCGCATGCTTGTAATCCCAGTACTTTGGGAGGCGGACACCGGAGGATCAGGGTTCGCGGCCAGCCTCAGCTCTCTCGTTCTCTCTCTCCGTCTCTCTCTCTCTCTCTCTCTCTCTCTCTCTCTCTCTCCTTAGTGAGGCCCTCCGCAACTTCGTGAGACACGGTTTCAAAATAAAGCATAAAAAATAGGGCTGGGGGTGGGGGTAGCACAGAGGTAGAACACCCCTGTGTTCAATCCCCGGTACTGCAAAAAAAAAATTTTTTTTAAAAATTAAAAAAAAAAAAGAGGGCAAGGAGATATTTCCTTCTAGAAGAGGATGAGGGTATTAGTTCAGGGCAGACCGAGCTGTAGGGCCTGGAGAGAGAGACCTTGGGAGGTGGGAAAGGGTTGTCCATTGGGGGGCAGGGGGCGTTCAAAGGAGCACTGAGTCAGAATGTGGGTGAACTTCCTGGTTGGGGTTATGGAGGCTCACAGAGCAAACAAATTTGGAATGTGTAGAACACCACCAGCCATTCTGTTCTTGGGTATCTTTTCTGTGAGGACAGCGACACTCCCGCCCAGTTGGATTCTTTGAATATAATTTTGTTCATTCCCACAGCATTTAACAATAGGGCCTTTTATAAACACCAACTTGGAGACTTTCTTCAGTTTAGAAGTCCGAATAAGTTTCCTAAATAGGCCATATCCAAATAACATTGTTAAACAAGTACAATTGCATTTACCTTAAAGAGTGTAGTAATTATTTTATTAAATGTTTGTTTTATTTTAACTTGAGAGTAAATGGGCAACTTTAAAAAAAAATAAAGACTGCATCAGTGTCCAAAGTTCTGCTTTGTGATTTTTTTTTCTCTGAACCAGGAGTCTCACAATGTTGCCCAGGCTGTTCTTGAACTCCTGCTCACGCTGTTCTCCTGCCTCAGCCTCCTGAGGGCTGAGGTTACACATTTGTGCTGCTGTCTGGCTTTGCGATTTTCGACCCAGCAGTTTCACTTCTAAGAAATTATTTTAAAGATGAAATTGGACACATGCAAAGATCTGTACAATGATATGTGTTATAAACCTGATGGTAATAGGGAGACGTTGGAAAATGTCTCGATGCTCAGTGAGCATTTAGTTAAATTGATCAACACATCCTTATGATATGCCATGTTAGCCATTAAAGGGAATGATTTAGGGCCAGGTGTGGTGTCAGTACTTGGGAGTCCCAGTAATCCCAATATTTGGGAGTTTGAGACAGGAGGATTGCAATTTAGTGAGACCCTGTTTCAAAACAAAAATAAAGTGGGGCTGGGAGTGTAGCTCAGAGGTAGAACACCCCTGGGTGTAATCCTCAGTAATACACACACACACACACACACACACACACACATACACACACACACACACACACCACACAGATACACACAAAGATATGAATTACTTTTATGTGATAAATGCCAACAATACAGAAGTTTGTAAAGAGTTAAACTTTTTCTTCTCTCCAATTTTCCCTCTTATTCATGATCCAGAGATAACTCTCTTAATAGTTTGGAACTTATTCTTCTAGGCATTTGTTCTGATGCAAGTATTCATGTGTATATGTTTTAAGTAACAAATGATATACTAAAAATATATATTGCTTTGTTCACTCAACAGTAAAAACAGGACTCCTTTCCAATCAGTAATAGACATCGTTTTCTGTAATTGGCAGAATATTTGAGTTTATGGGCATACAATGAATTATATATTTATTTCCCTATTGATGATATTCAGGTCACTTTAAATTGTTATTACAAATCTGTAGTGAATATCCGTGTACACATACCTTTAATTACATTATTGGGGAAAATTACTCTTTTCTTTTTTTTTTTTTTTTGCGGTACCGGGGATTGAATCCAGGGGCGTTTTACCTCTGAGCTACACCCCCGGCCCTATTTTTTATACTTTATTTTGAAACTGGGTCTCACGAAGTTGCGGAGGGCCTCACTAAGTCGCTGAGGCTGGCTGCGAACATGGATCCTCCGGTCTCTGCCTCCCAAGTACTGGGATTACAAGTGTGCGCCACCACGCCCGGCTACTCTTTTCTTTTGAAGAAACAACAATCATAACAAATCTCCAAGTCAAAATAGGATGTGAAAAAAAAAAAGCTAATCTGGGCTAAGAATAGTGGAATAGTTCCCAGCTCTACTGGAGAATAGGATCAAGTGTGAATTAAATGGACATGCTGCTTTTGGTCACATGTAACAGTAATCAGACTCTTAGCAGCTAAAGCAAATAGGGTCTTATTTTTGCCCCATAAGAAGCCCAGAGTGAACAAATCCATGCTGGTGCTGTAGCAGCTTTAAGAGGTCATGAGTGACCTAGGTTCTTTTAGCTTTCTACTCTGCGATCCTTCCTGTGACTTGGGTTTTATAGTCACAGAATAGCCACTCTACCTCTAGACATCTCTTCTACATTCCAGGTAGAAGGAAGGGGAGGAGTAAACGGTAAAAGATGTGTGTCACATCCCCTACAACTCTTATTAATTTAGGGAAACAATTTTCATGGAAGCACAAACCAATAGATTTCTGTCCCCATCTTACTGGTCAGAACTGGGTCATGTGACTCACCCTAATTGCAAGGGGATTCCCTTGCAATTAGGAGAGAGGAAAATTTGAGCACCTTACTATTATCATTCTTTCCCTCCAAAAAGTGTTTGTTAATAGGGAGCAGGGGAGGATAGATAAGATATTGGGTAGGTAACTGGTCATGTCCACTGTGCCTGATTTAAATTGCATGTGCTATACACAGCAAAAAACCCAGAGAAATGATTTCCATCGTACAGGTGATTGTCTATTCTTCGCAGTGGGCATGTGCCCTGGCCTTTGGGTGGGATGGGAGAATCCGTTCCCTAATGTGAATCTGCTCCCTTTAGCGTTGGCTCTGAAGCCAAGCCAGCTCTTCCAAAGAAGGCTGCCTTATCTCCAAAACCAGGAAAAAAAAAATCACCCACTGTGTTAGACGGCTGAGAGATGGTATGTACAGCTTCCCAGTGGCACTGTTTAAGAGGTCTTTGAAGGTCATTTGGACTTTGGACAGTTCCCACCTAGCTAGAACTTTAGCTCACAGCAGCCACATGAGATACAACATTAGTATCTGAGTGGGTGACAGAGCTGACAAAAAGGAGTGGCATTAGTAATGCAATGCTGAGTGCTAAGAGACCAAGAGGCGATAGTTCAGCCTGGACTAATTACTGTTCTCTTTTTTTTTCCCTTTTCCACCAGTCTGAACTGCCTGAAGAGGAAGTTGGAAACGGGATTTACCATCGGCTCAGGCAATATAAGCCGAACTGTAGAGCTCGGTGCTTACTCAATTTGTTTGGCTCCAAACAGGATCCCTGGGAACTGCTGAGTTGAGAATATGTTCGTGTTCGCAATTTTGTTGTTATCCGTTTGCTCACAAAAGTTAACTTTTTGTATTAAAAATTGCTCAGATAATAGAAAAGTCAGGATGTCCAGGAACATAAAGTGATGTTGCTTTTTGTTGTGATTTTAAAAGTGAAACTGATTTTTGTTTGAGAAAAGTCAAGTTTTGTGGTAACCAAAACTTTATCAGCATCTATACAAATATGACTTAGAGTAGCTCTTTAAAGGAGAAATGTAATTTGAAAATAGCTCAGATGAAAATGGTGTATTTTGAAAATAAAGTTACTAGGAGGTCTCATTTGATCCGTGAACATTTTAGTTTCTTCAGCGCTTTAACAAATCCATTATCTTCAGCAGAGGAGAAATGTTCATCATGTGATATTTACTAAATGTTCGCATGAAGTTTGAGTACATGAAGCTGCCTACATAGTTGTGCATTTAAATTTATTTTAGAAAAATGAGACCTACATAATTTAAGGCCATCTACAAAGTAACCTTATGATTGAGTAAGTAAAGTTAACGAGTATAGACTGAACAGCTAATTCACTTAGTAAGTTACATTATATGTAGCTTATTAATTTACGGTTTGATTTGCCAAAAACAAATGTTTACAACCCCAATTTGTCATTTTCTTCAGTTTGGCCTCTTCTTTTTTTTTTTTTTTTTTTTTGATGTGGCGCTGGGGATGAAACCCAAGGCGCCTTGTATGTGCTAGGAAAGTGCCCTCCCAGCCCTACTTGTTTTTTTTTTTTGCTGTTAAATAACTTTAATGGTAGAAGTCACAGGGAGGCACTCCCTCCCAGGGCTCTTCAGTGCCATCCTCAAAGCTGGTTAGTGCAGGAGGTAGGGCAGGATTGTTCCAGTTTCCTCCCAGGCAGGGTTTAGGGGGTCCCAGCCAGCTCCTCAGTACCGTGACAACCACAACCTCAGAGGGGCTTCTGTTCCCCCTCCCCAGCCTACCCCCAGTCCAGCAGAGGAAGAGGAGGCCAGGCTGGCCAGCTTGCTACAGACAGCGCTGTCCCCAGAGCCCAGCTGCACGAGGGTTATTTTCTTTTCTGGCCGGATCCTGTTGCCAGCACCTCTCGCTCTCACACTGGTGACTGGAGCCATGTGCAGAGCGGGCCTTTGCTGCAGAGGCCTCTGGGGTGAGGGGATCGCTGTGGGGGGAGGGGGGTAACCAAGGGAGAAGCCCCAGGGGAGTGGACTGGGGGGATAGCCCCCAGGGAAAAGGTTCAGGGTCACCCCCAGGGCAGGGGATGGATCCAGGCTGGGGCTGGGGCCACTGAAGCAGGTGAGCAGGGGCTATGCAGGGCAGGCAGGTCTGTAAACATTGCTAGCCAGGGTGGGGTGTCTCCAGGCTCGCGCCCTCCCGCTGGGCCAGGATGTCTGTCACTGCTGCGATGTCATCCAGCAGCTCAATAGCTGTGGCATCAGGAAGGGGTTGGGGGGGGGCTCATCAGAGGTCAGGCCCCAGACCTACCCAGCCCTGGCAGTCACCTGTCACTGTAATAGGAAAGCAAAGCTCGGATCTCAGCTGAGATCGCATTGTCCTGCAGGAGCTGCCCCTCTCTAGGGCCTCCAGGGGCCACAGGCTCTGATAAGACTGTGGGACACAGGGTGCAGGGTGAGTGGGAGGGAGAGAGGAGCGGAAGTGGGTGCAGAAATCAAGGAAGAGGAGAAAAATGGAAGCGGTGCCAGGCAAGTGAGAGATCAGAGGAACAGACAGGAATCCACATGCAGAAAGGGAGACAGAAAAGAAGAAATCTGGAAAAGAAGTCCATAGTTCTTTGGGGGTTTGTTTGAACTTTGGCGAAGGCAGTTCTAAGAAGAGTCAGAGATGAGAAAGGAATACAACAGGTGGGACTTGGGTCCCTAGACATCTGCCTTGGCCCAAAGTGTGCTTTTTCTCTCTTTCCATTATCTGGGTTCCCTTGAAGCCCCCAATCCCACTTCCTGTCGGGCTCCCCAAGTGCACTTTCCTCTCACTCACCCATCTCATGGTACAAGGACCTCTGCTTGCTCAGTGCTTGGGGCGGTTTCCGGGGAGCAGGAGTTTCAATTTTCATGATTTCGTTACAGCACTGCTTCCACTGCCTCATGTCAAAGAATAGCTGGCACAGAGCCTCCGTCCAGCTCTGCAGGGCTTCCAGCTCTCTGTCTGACGGGTGTGCATCACCTCGTCATCCCCATACTGGTTGCTGATGCTGAGGGTGAAGGGCCGCCCTGGGGCCTGGCCCAGCTCTCCTGCCCCGACTCAAGTCTCCTTGTTGATCACAATAGTCAACAGCGGCTCTTCCCCAGTGTCTTAGTCCTCAGGTCGCCGGTAACAGAAGAGGTTTGTTCCTTTCAGGACTCCGCGCATTCTCGTACCATTCTGTAGCTCTCCATCTTGCTGCACCCTGAGGGTACCACTTGCAGTGGGCTGAGTCATGCAGAGAGGCTGAGCTGAGGTGGCAGCACACGCTACCATAAAGGGGCAGCCAGGCAAGGTCTCCTTGTGACTGGCGAGGGTGAGGTCATGTGTGCGGAACCCATCTTGCACTGCTGCCAGAGAGAGAGTGGTGTGTGCCAAGAGGTGGTAGTGAGGACCCCCCACAGCTGGAGTGGGGAGAAGGATGGGTCTGCTCCCTGAGCCCCCTGCACTGTCCAGAGATGCCCAGACATGCCTCTCAGAGGAACGCCCCAGGGAGCTGCTGAGTTTGGTGGCAAGTCTCTTGGGAGCACCAGCTAAGGCCCCCTCTTCTTCCATACAGGCACCGTACAGTTCCAGCCTGTCTTCCCCAGCACCTGGGCCTCCTTTCGCCACTGCAGTTCGCCCATGTAGCTAAGGATGCGGCTGTTACACACCAGCAGGCTCTTGGTGGCCTCCAGGGCTTGCTCTCGCTGGAAGCAGGCTGCCAGCAGCTGGCACGCCCCTTCCCTCATCCGGATCTCATGGTCTAGCTTCCTCTGCAACTCTGAGACCTTGGGCAGGTCACTGAAGAGGCTAAGTCCAAAGTGGCCATGTTTGAATTTCCTCTCCAGGGCGGTGACCCGGCTCTGGTGGTTTCCAGAGGACATGCTGGTGGCTCCGCGCCTCTGCCTGACCCGTGTGCTCCCAGGCTCCGTCTCTTGCAGGCTTCTGTCCCTTGATGTCTGCACACCAGTCTAACCGGGAATCTCCGGTGATCTGGCTCCCAAACCCCGCCCCCGGAGGTGACACCTGGGCTGGGCTGGGCTGGGCAGGGCGCGGCACCCTGCTCTTCCACCTGGCAAAGGCCCAGCACGCCAGGCCTCGGGCACCTAGCAAGCCTGGCCCCACAGCTCCAGAGCCAAGAACACATTCCCAGCCCTACTTCTTTAGAATTTTTAAATGAGATATGTTTTAGTACATTGTTGTAAGCTTTACAGCATGTAAGAAAAGTGAAGTTAACTAATCCCATTTCATTTAGGTCTATCTAATTCAAGGCTCCCAATATCTGGCGACTTGGAGTGCTGTGGATTTCAGTGCTATTATATTAACTGTCTTCATTGAAGGGACAGCTAAAGAATATAAATGACTCCTAGTATCTAGGGAACACGTAGTTGAGCACCGTACAAGCTCTTGCATTAACTTACATGGAAGATGTTAGGATGGCTAGGCGTGATCTGAGCAGTGAATCATCCAGGTACCTGTAATCCAGGATGTTGATGACACAGGCTGTCCATGAGGTGTAAACTGTGTAAACTGAGCACTATCAGAGTGGTGAGAGAGCGTCCACCTGTTTTGGGGGGAGGTAGTGGTACTTGGGATTGAACCCAGTGGCATTCTACCTCTGAGCTACACCCCAGCTCTTTTTTAAAAATTTGAAACAGTCTCACTAGGTTGCTGAGAGTCTCTCTACATTGCCGAGGCTGTCCTTGAACCTGTGATCCTCCTGTCTCAGCCTCCCAAGTGCTGGGATTATAGGCGTGCACAACCACGCCTGGCCAGAGAAATATTTTTTTGTAGGGTGATCAAGGATGGCTTCCTGGAGAAGAGGTACACTTGAAATAGATCTTGAAGGATAAGGAGGGTTTCTCTAGGACGAGGGAAGAGACTAATATGAATGTAGGAACAGAAGAAGAAAAATGCAAAATTTGCTTGAGACTCTAAAATACCATGGAGTATTAGTGGGCATTCACTCTGGCTAGGCCTTCACTGGCTTTGCTGGCTGTTTGGAAGGACTTACTCTGTAGTGAGAACTTTTAGTAGGGAATGACAAAATGAACACTGGTCTAGGAAGATGAATCTGGTGGCAGTATGAAGGCGAAATTCAACACACTGGGGGAGGTTATGGCAGCAGAAAAAGCCTCAGCCAGAATAGGGTACTGGGAACGAAGAGAAGGGGACAGATAGGAGCAACTATGGCAGGTGGGGGATTTAAAGAGCTCATTTTAAGCCGGGTGTGGTGGCGCATGCCTGTAATCCCAGTACTTGGGAGGCTGAGACAGGAGGATCACAGGTTCAAGGACAGCCTCTCGGCAAGTAGTGAGACTCTTATCAACCTTGTAAGACCCTGTTTCCAAACAAAAAATAAAACTGGGCTGGGGATGTAGCCCAGAGGTAAAAGGCCTTGGGGTTCCATCCCCAGCACCATACACAAAAAAGCTGATTTTGAGGATGGGCTGACAAATGTTGCAAAGACCATGAGCGTGAGCTATTGGGGGGACATCTCTTTGGAAATACGCACCGGAGAGTTCTCAACCTTGCCTTATTCAGCAAATCCTGGAGCACATACCATGCGTCACACACTGCACTGGGTGCCCAGGATTCAATATTGATCCTGCCTGTCCCTCAAGGAGCTGGCGGTCTGATGGGGAGGTGCATGTTAGTGAAATAATTACACAAACAAATGTGAAAAGCAGGTTTGCAGAGTGCCATGCCAGGTTGTGCGTGTCCTGTTGCCCTGGCCCAGCCTGGGTGGCAGGACGCAGGCATGGATCTGCCCTTTCAGGCGATGTGGAGAGAAGAAGGCTGGACCACGAGGCATTGTGGAGGAGCCCATGCTCGGTCCTGCTCACCCTGACCCTGGTGACTCTGGAGGGCACTTCAGGCCCAATCCCCGCTCTGCACCAAGGCTGGGTTCCTTTCTGACTCATTCAGGTGGAGGAACCGCCTAGCACCCAGCCCAGCGGCTGTGTTACCATCCGTGGCCCTGGCCTCTCCCATCGTTTCTGGGGTTTCTACACACCCTGACCTTGTCCCTGCAGCAGCTCCTGTAAGCATTTGCTTCATCTCCGCCCCCTGCTCACGCTCCTGATACAGTATGTTAATTCCTGGCCTTTACATGTTTAAATGTAGGTTGAGCAGGTTGGCATGAAGGAGACCCCTCCCCGGGTCCTTCCCTAGCCTCTTTCCGGTGACAAAGATGGAACCAGGGCAGGCTGAGGGTGCTAAGGAACTGCTTTCTGTGTGGGATTTGCTCAGAGCCTGGGATGCCTATGGAGTGGTTCAGCGGGGGAGTATATAGCCAAGTAGTTTTTCTTCTGACCACGAAGGGTTGGGCCACCCTTGCCCTCCTCCCCGGCTTTGGCTTCTTACTGCTTCCTCATCTGCCACCTGCCCAGCCCTTACCCTTGGCCTGCGTGCTTGCTGCCACAGATTCCCAAATTTATTGGCTTACTGCTCCCTTTTCAGAAAAAAAAAAAAGGGCCGGGCATGTTGGTGCACGCTTATAATCCCAGTACTTGGGAGGCTGAGACGGGAGGATCCGGGTTTGCGGCCAGCCTCAGCTACTTAGACCTTCCGCAACTTAGTGAGACCCTGTTTCAAAATAAAGAATAAAAAATAGGGCTGGGGGTGTAGCTCAGAGGTAGAATGCAGCTGGGTTCAATCCCCAGTACCGCAAAAAAAAGAAAAAAATTACTTGGCACCCCCCCCAAGAATAATAGTGCTTCTACTGCCCTATTATTTTTATTCAACATCCCCCATTGCCCCGGAAGCTACTCCAGGGCGACTCTGCCCTTGGGAATCCGTGGCCTACTCTCCTTGCAGCCACTCGGCACATGCCCTTAGCTCATCTGCTCTTTCAGGAACTCCTGTATCGGTCCCTTCCTATCCCCAATTCTTATTTTTTTTTTTTTTGGTGGTACTGAGAATGTTCTACCTCCAGAGATGTTCTACCTCCGAGCTCTACCCTCAGCCCTTTTTAATTTTTTTTTTTGAAACAGGGTCTCACTAGGTTGCTAAGAGTTTATGTTGCTGAGGCTGTCCTTGAACCTGCCATCCTTCTGTCTCAGCCTCCCAAGTACCAGCGAGTGCCACCACACCTGGCTACCTGTCCTCAATTCTCATGTAGCTTGTCTGGGATTTTTCCCCCTCTTTGACTTCCCATTCACTCTAAAGCCTTCTGCAATTTGCTGACTGCTCCCAAGGACTAGACCTGATGCCTCTTTCCTCCACACTTGTTGCCTGACCTCCTTCCACTATGTGCCGGCTGAAATATTCTGTTTCCTCTGCTTCTGGGACACCACTTCCTCCAGTGTCTGGCTGCTTGCTAAAGCTCGTTTCTGGTTAGTTCTCTCCTGCACCGTCCTCTCTGGGAAGGGCCTGGCTTTCTCTTCCTTCTCTCTCTGCACGTGGTTCCCTGAGCCCCGTGCCTTTGTGCCTGCCTGGGGGTGCCTCTTGGGCATTGTATCCTATCTGCATGTCAAACTGAACGTGTCCACAAGTTACTGTCATCCTCTACATCCCCAGCCCGAACCCTCCCTTGCTAAACCTGTGGCACCACCATCGAGTCCCATCCCCAAGCTCAGAATCTCACACTTGGCTCTTTCTCCCCTTCAGAGTTCTGTGGCATCTCCCAGTGGAAGCTCCTGTGCGATCCAGCCTCGATTTTCAATCGTTCTGTGGGGATGATTCCATAACTCTGCCTCTGCCTCAGCTTTTCTCAGCTCTTGATGTTTCTCCAGTGACCAGGTTTTCCACTGGTGGTGGTTGGTCTACACCACCGGGTACCGCTCCCTGCTGAATGCTGCGATGGCTCCCACTAGTGTGGTGGTCAGGGCTGTACACGTCCTTGTCTTCTGCCCCTGCCTCTTGCCTTGCACTGAACCCTGCTCTTCACTAATAGAAGTTTCTAGGATGTGCCGTGACAGCACTGTCATCATGTCTCTTCCTAGTGCAGGAGCTTCTGCTTAGAAACCTGAATGCCCCTCTGCTCCCCCAAAAGAGCCCCGTTGGTGTGCTTCCAGGCCCAGCGCAGCTCAGTCTCCTCACGTGGAGTCCCCACTGCCCACCCCAGGCCTCCCTGAGCTCCTTCCCAGGCTGGTTCATAGGTCTGTGGAGGGCCGCTCCCTGGACTTCTCAGGCTTTGCTCACTGTTGTGAGCATTTCTGCCTGAGCAGAAATGGTGAGTGAATGAGCCCAGTCTCGGGGAGTCAGAGGGGAACCTCTGGGCTTTATGGTCTCAGAAGCTAAAGGCCAAGAGGAGTTTGAGAATGGGGCAGTGAGGTCGAGAAAGGTAAGCACAGGCTGTGGGTCTTGGCATTTTACAAAGGAAGCAGGGTGGGGGGTGGGGTCAGAGTGCCGAGAATATATAGGAAAGTTGTCAGTGAGTCAATAATTTTGATGCTTTTCAGAAAACTAATACATGCACAGAAATTAGTAATTCTCCAAGGTGAAATCCAAGCTTTTCATATTAAGATATAGAACTTGTTTCCATATGGACTAGGATTTATCGTGTAGGAGGCCCAGATGTACTGGTCAGTACTTAATTTTCTGCTCATTCATGGTTTGATTCCCCCATTTATGATATAACCATCATTACTGCCCACATAAAGGAGGGGGACTCTGATTGGGGCTTCAGAAGACTCATCACTATGACTGAAGTACCTTTTACTGGGGATCAGGTAAGCTTAGAACTTCCTTTCAGGTTTCCCATTGAACCACCTGGATTTCTTTCTTCACATGGCATTAAAGAAAATATTATTCAGTGACACCTGTTAAATCATGGTAAGGCTGATTTTATCCAGAACCACTTTGTGATAGGTAGAGGAACCACTGCAATGGGATTTTGCAGTGCAGAAGAAAGACTGGGCTCAACTCTGAATATAGAATGGACAAATAGGAACTTATAGCCACAGACCAAGGTGGGGGTCAGTGGATAGAAAATTATAAAGAGGAAATTTCAGGGGTAAGAGGGATTCTGGATAATCAGACCTAACAGGATTCTTGCTGATGATAGGCCAGGGTGATCAGACACCTGGGGCATGGTGGAGGATGAAGCTGATTGGATATCAAGAACTGATCAGAGACACTAAGGAAGCGGGTTCTTGTTAATCTTAAGAGTGCTTGATAAAACCAAATTTTACAAGGAAGTGCACAGATGAGCCTAGGAAGTTCAGGAACTTGACCAAAGTTTGGGCAAGCAAATAATTTGTCAGTAGCACAGGCATTTTTGACTTATATAACAGGATGTGGTGGCTGAACAGTAGCACTTGGAATCTCTGTTCCTCTGTGTCCCTGGTTAAAGTGGACCATTTGAAGGCAGGGGGAAAAACTCAAAGTACACTTCACAAGTGTAATTATTCACATTTATTGTTTTGGCTCAATGGTTTTTCTTAAGCCAGGAACAGTAGTGTTGTCAGGAATTAGGAATCAATGGTGGTCTCAGCATGCGTATCTAGCTTCTCATGTAAGGGAGGTGAAACAATCTGGACATGTTTAAGAATTAAATAGCACGTTCCTACTGAATGTGATATGGCCTGTGTTCCAGCTAAGAGTTGTCTGTAGGAGCAGAAAGCTTGTCTGTTTTTCCAACTGTCTTATTCCAAACTCTGGCACCATGCCTGTCACTGGGAGTCATTCAAGAGTGGAATGCTGACTCCTATCAGAATCCTAGGCATTTTTCCTCTGGAACTTCACTGAATGAACTTCCCTTCCTGTCTGCATTCTTCATCCATCAAAACCAAGCTCAGGTATTATATCATTTCGGGGGACTTCCCCTGGTAAACTTTTTAATACTTATAACTAAATGTTTCTCTATCTACTACTAGGCAACAGACTTTAGGCAGATATTTCATCTGGATTGTTCTGTATCCAGCACAAAAAATAGCAGTGTACAAGTTAAGTTTGATATGACTATTTCCAGAGCTGATCAATGTCCATAGGTCTAAACTAGCTTTAAAAGAATAAAGGCTAGGTCTGCCTGGACAATCTTAAGTAGAGTACTTCAGTCTCAGAGATCTGCAACACCTATCATTTGTTTGTCAGGGCACAGCTGGTAAGCCTGTTAGCTTCATTTCCTTCTATGTGTGTGTGGCATCAGCCCAAGCAGAACTACAGAATTTCCCTTTTGTCTTTCAATGCTCAGGACTCACAAATCAAATACCTTCCAGGCCAGCTAGGTTACCAAGGTGAAAGATGAGGATGGTAACTATGGCAAATACAAGATTATAAGCCCTGCCTCGAGGCATCCAGCGTTTTAGACTGTGTTGCACATGCAGAGGGCTTGAGGGCATTGGGGCACTTGAGGCTGTGCTTTGCCTCATCCAGTGTGCCAAGCGTGACTTACCACACCTTCATAGGGGGCTCCAGTGGGCTGCTCATAAGCTCTGTAATGACTGCATTTACAAACTGCTCCATGAGGGTGTGAACTACGGGTTTCCTTGTCCACTTAGTGTCACTCCAGTGTTCCCTTGGTGCAGTTTAAGACAAAAAATGACCTACAAGTGAATAGCCTTTTCTCTTTTTCTCCCCATGACTGAAAATCACAGCATATTAAGTGACTGTAGTAGTAGTAGTAGTAGTAGTAGTAGTAGTAGTAGTAGTGGTAGTAGTGTGTAGGAGGGATGGTTTCCTTGTGTGCCTTGGAGAGGAACTCTTCTTATATGTGTGTATGTAATTTAATTTGGAAGGAAGTCTGTAATGAAAACATATGCTGAAATTTTCTTATATAAAGGAAATTAGACCTTAGGTGAACATTTATAAGTAGTTCTTTTAACTAATTTGCAACAATAGTTATTAGGCCTTGACAGAGAAATAGGACTTAATTTTTTTTTTTTTTGGCAGTGCCGGAGGCTTGAACCCAGGGCCTCGCACATGCTGGGCAAGCGCTCTACTGAGAAAGACCCCAGCCCCTAAGATTCGTCTTTTATTTTTAAACATAAGTTTGAATGAGTTGACTCCACCACTGTTTAAAACAGAAAAGGAAAATAATGAAGTTACAGGAAGTTTTTTGTTTTTTTTTGGTACTGGGGATTGAGCCCAGAGGCATTCTACCTCCAAGTTACATCCCCAGTCCAATTTTATATCTTATTTGGAAACAGGGTCTCACTAGGTTGCTGAGAGCCTCGCTAAGTTGCCGAGGCTGGCTTTGAACCTGCGATCCTCCTGTCTCAGCCTCCCAAGTACTGGGATTACAAGTGTGCACCACCACACCTGGCTAGGAAGCTCTTTAAAAAGTCTATCTCCCATCCCCATACTCCAGCCCCTCTTCATGTAGTTAACACGAGACTCCTCCCTCTTCCCTTTCTGCCCTGCCCCTGCTACTGCCCAGTAATTTAAGTGTCTTCATAATGACTTGGAGCACACCTCTTGCAGCTTGCTTTTGGACCTGCCCCTTGTTATCCTTATCATGTAAGACTACTCTCTACGTTGAGAACGTCAGCCTGTGATCCTGCCTCATGCCCTTGACTTATGCCTCTGCCAGGCTTCAATATGGTCCTAGCTCATTTACATCTCTGTCCCCGGAGCCAAGATGGCTACCTCCCCATGTGGCGAGGAACTCTAAAGGGACAGTCCTAGGCTTCATTGACCAGTGTCGTTTCTGCCTAGTTCTTTCCACTCAAATCTGGCACTCTTCAGGTTGTTGATACTGTAATTTGTTATAATTGTTATAGCCTCTGCTTATCTAATTGGTCTTAAATTTTTCTTGTGAATGTTTTCTAAAATAGCTTAACTTGGTATGTAAATATCATGTTGAGGTACTAATGTTACATAAAAGCCTACTGTTTATTGAAGTGAAGAATTAAAAATCTAAAATTGCTAAAATAGCACTTTCTTGATAAAAATAAAATCTGAGTGATAGATCATTTGGAATACCATGTAGACATGCCTTATAACTTCTTTGAGCCAAGTAAGAAAAACTGCCAAATTCTTTACTTTCATGTAAAAATCAATTTATTATACAACAATCATACAGAATGCTTTTTATCTACAAAGAAAAATGGCTTCTCCTGCCTCCCTGTCCACCCTAATCATGATACTACATATTCTTAGGATGAAAGTACTTTTAGAGGAAAATAAAAAGTGATATACTTATTTTCCAAATGAGTAGCCCCAAGAAACCTTCATAAAGTGATACAGAAATGTTAGGAAGAAGTAGAATGGTCTCTTACATACAAAATGCCATTCTTCCCATCACAGTAAATACTAGTTTTCTTTAAAGTAAAAGTTAAGACATACTTCTCTGGGGGTGGGAGGACTTTGTCCACCAATATGCCCAAGGAGTTCAAAATAAAATTTTGCTGGGTTGAAAATTTGTTTTATTCCATTCAGCAAAAAATCCATTTTGTTACTTAAATTGGGGGTATTATTAACAGATAGGCTTTACAGTATTCATTTGAGTGTTTCCATTCAATGAGTAGAAGAAATTTACATGGGAAAACACATTTTCCATTTTTAACAGATTATAGAGACAGCATTTTTTTTTACAGTTATGTTTTAGGAAAGTCACATTTAAAAGTACACACTTTTTTAAAAAAGTTACAACACTTAATGACAGGTTAAAATATTTACCTGATTTGATTTTTGTGGCTCAGATCTCATAGCTGTGTATTTATCAGCCCTTGAATGGTTTAAGGCTCTGAGAGTTTTGCTAAGCTTTACTAGAATTAGTTTTCACTATGATCTGAGCAGTTTCAAGCTGTCTGGTACTGACAGCTGCTCAACGTAGTCGGTCAGCTGAGGATGACTCCCTCCAGGCTAGACAGATGTGAAGCTCATGAACTCATCCAACATTGCGGGTATGATGAATGGTGAGACTCCACTCAATTCCTTGGCAATTAAGAATAAGCTGAATACAATGACCAGTGATGTCTGTCTCCTCTCTGAGGCTCAGTTTTACCTGGAATGTACTTTGGTAACAGATTTCAATCTGTGTTTGAGAACTAAACTCAAGTCCAGTTCTCCAAGGGACTTTCTCCTTAGTCCGGTTTGTGTCTTGTCACAGGAGAGAAGTAACAGTCATACTCGAAGTGAGCCCTTGTTTTAAAATGAATTCCTGGGAGAGAACAGTACACTGAATATGGTTATAAGTGACAAGAGATGCAAGTGTTGATTAAGCACCCTAGAGCAAGTCAGGTTTAGAAAGAGTAAGTGGGCATCAGACAGGAAGAGCTCTGTGTAACAGAAATGATCGGTCAGTACAGATGGGGTGTCATAGGGCATTCACCCCAAAAGACTATGCTCAGTGTCAGTCACCTTAAAAAATATGGCCAGAGTCCTGAGAAAGGACAGCTGACATTAAATAGTAAAAAAGTCAGTCTAGTTTTTTAACAGAGAAAATTTAGAGCTTGGGAGGGCAAAAAAGGGAGAGAAAGGCGCCCTCGTTGGGGCTGTGGTGAAAATGACTTGGCTGTGCTCATGCATCCCGGCAATGTCAGGACCTAAAAACTTCTATTTTAAAACAATAAGACAGGAAAGAAGATAAAACGTCAAAGTTGTCAAGTTCTATTTTATATAGTATAAATTAATCTTTAGAAATATTGTTTTCATTCTTGGTACAGTTTAATACTAAACAACAGCCCAACGCTTAGGGAGAAGGTCTGCTTTTGTGCTTGGCTCTCAGAAAGCACAGTTCTGAGCTGGGAACGGATGTACTAAGTTTGGTGGCTCATCACCAGCCCAGGACTGGAATCTTTCCAAACTCTAGTACATCTTTCCAAGTTTCAAATTTACATAAACTGCAAAGATTTATACCAAATATTTGGGATAATATTCATGAGTAGGTTCACAAGAAATAGTTGACAAATCCAATGCCTATTGAATTTCCCTGAATTGGTTTATAAATATTCCAGTGGCATAGACATTCTAGGAAAGGGCAGACTAGACTGCAGTCCTTATTCAAGAGGGAAGTGGGCAGCCACATCTAGATACGGCTTTAGTATGCAGCACAGGTCTTTATTAACCTAGGTTAACTAATGTGGGAGGTAAACAAGAATATATGAACAATTAAGGAAATCAAATTTAAACTGAGAGATGACTCCTATCCAAAGCCCCTGAGTTATAAGATTTTGGCAGAAAAATACTTTTTCTTTTTAGACTAATCTTCAAATTATTTTGAAGATCAACAAATTTCACTGAGTTTAGAGTAAGAAGTGGTTGTAGGAATCTTTCAGACAAAACTCTGGTTTGAGAAGGAGGTTTTACTAGATTTTTGCCTTCAGTTTGTGATCCCATTTTAATATTTTCTGGGGTTAACTCCTTTGTGCACTGACAATTATTGCTTAATGTAGATTAGATCATACCCTGTATTTACAATGTAATTAACATTTTGTTTTACAGTTTAATCTGAATAGAACTTTTTATTTGAAGACTTGCCATGAAAAACACTGCACTGTTTCCTGGCTTTGCGTGTGTGTAAGGCGCTGTGAAGACGGTTGCTGCGGAGGGTAAGTCTGAGAGAGAAAGGGAGGGGCTGCACCTGTTCTGAGTCTACAGAGTCCAGCATCACCTCAGTGCTGGCCAAAGCATTCAGTTAACAGATAACCTAATAGCAATATATTAATACATTCTGGGTACAAATGATTTATAAACTCAAGAGAAACTAGTATATGCTAAAACATACAACTTTCAATTCAGTCTTTGCTTTAAAACCAGCGGACCTGTTCAGCTAGTGCAGCGCAGATGCTCTTCCCGTTACTCTATTTTTACTGTACTTTCTTGTTCACCACTCCATTAGCTTCAGTAAAGTAGGCTTTGGAAAAACCATTCTTGACTTCTTTCCCTGCAGTAGGCTCTTGCACATCTTTCTTCATTGGCTTTTTTCGGTATGTCTGTTGGATGTGTATATATTGAGAAGAAAAAAGATTCCTTAATAAGGCCTGGTTTCTAACACTGCATATGGTTAAAATAGTACATGATTTTCTTGGGCACTGGACTTTTTACAAAAAATTCCTATGTGCAATATGACCATTTTTAAGACCCCTGGTTAAAGATGAAAAACCAAGACCAAATGCATGAATGTCAATGAAGGTTGTTCCTTTCACCTTATCAGTATTAGGTCAGGATTTGCATGGTATGGGATTAGCAGTTAAATTTTTCTGTATTAGTTACTTGGAAAGGATATCATTTCTGAAAAGATAATTCAAGATATAATTTCTGAAAAGGTACTATTATTTTAAAAGAACCAGCACCAAATATTCTGGTTTAATTTGGCTGTTAGCATAACCTTCCTATTTTGATAAAATACCTGATCTCGCCTTATTTTTACTTTTTTAAAGCAATGGCATACTAATAAGGGTCAAGACTAAAATTATATGCTCAACTCTAGGACTCAGATACAGTTTGAGCCAGCAGGTAGTGTGAAAGCTTTCAGTGCCACTACCCCCCCCCCCGCCGGGGCTGGTGCTTCCCCAGTGCCGACACCCAGCACCCAAACCACTCCCCTAGCTCTCCTTCAACACTTTCCATTCCCCAGTCCGCAAAGGAGAGCAATCTATGGTTTTTGCTTGGTGTGGGCGTGTGTGTGCATGGCTTTGTTTTTGTTCTGTTGCTGGTTATTTCTTTAGAAATTCTCAAAGGAAACATTTATCTCTTATAAGAGACAAAGCCCAGTCAGTGTAATTTCAGAAACATCTAAAAAGCTGTCAAAGGTTCAGTTCCCACAGTTGTACTTTGCATAAAACCACTATGGGTTAACTTCCAGCAAATGTAAACTAAAAAATGAGAGAGCATTTCTTGTTTGAAGAAGAAAATACAGTTCCAGAAGTAGTTCTGAATATAAAAATTTTTTGAAGCTTTCCATTTCCCCAGTCCACAAAGGAGAGCAATTTAAAATCTACAACCACCTGAGGTCTGTGCTGTCCCGGCTTTCATAGGTTCTTATATAACGAAGTCCCTTTGAAACTGCATATTGAAGCGCTTTCCCATTTAAATTGTTAGTTAAAAAGAAAATGACACTCGATAAAGAAAAAGCTATTGTGACCTCTTCATACCAATTTCCTTGAAGGGAATTTTGTCCTAATAAACAGTGAGTCTACAACATCCTAGTAGGTGATATGGGCTTCTTGAATTTAATATTAAAAAGTTACTGTTCCCATGTTTTTTCTCCATTCATATAAGTTTCCTGGATCTGTCTTACTGTACTGTTTGTTTAGCTGTCAGATTCTGGTAGCACGGTGTAAATACATGATGCAAATCGAGAACTATATGTATAACTCAATGATATTTCTGAAACATCTTTCAATGCATGCATATAAAGTTTTAACAAAATGCCTACTATACTATTAACAGTGGTTATTCTTTTTTTTTTTTTTTGCAGTACCGGGGATTGAACGCAGGGGCATTCTACCTCCGCGCTACGCCCCCGGCCCTATTTTTTATACTTTATTTTGAAACCGGGTCTCACAAAGTTGCGGAGGGCCTCACTAAGTAGAGAGAGAGAGAGAGACAGAGAGAGAGAGAGAGAGCTGAGGCTGGCCGCGAACCCGGATCCTCCGGTCTCCACCTCCCAAAGTACTGGGATTACAAGCGTGCGCCACCATGCCCGGCTAACAGTGGTTATTCTTGAGGAGGAGGATATGGGAACAGGAGTCAGGAATGCAAGTTTTACTTTTTCCTTTATAGACCCCTGTTAGTTACCTGGATTTATCCATAAGCATATTTAATCAGTAAAATTAAATTTGTAATTCAAAGGCACACAATCTACATTTTACCACTGAATATCTATATTTCACATACCTGGATGTAAAAATTTAAGAAGAGGATGACTAGTGTCATCATATAGGAAGACTGGAAGATGAGGCAACCAAAGGGGAAGCCACAGGGCTTCACGACAGCGCTCAGAGTGTGCGTGATGGTGAGCAGGAACTGCACCTGGAGGGCGGAGAAGGCAGCTCAGTGAGAGGACCTGTCTAGCTCCACCAAGGCCATGGCGGAGTTTCAGCAGTTTAGATATCGACTACCATCACTTTCTACATTTTGCAGGAATAAAACAAGCAAAATGCTGAAGCATGCCACGATCCTATCTAGAAATTTTATTTAAAATTATATAAAATTGCCCATTTTCTTATGGAAAAGTAGCAGCTAAAGTTTAGATAAAAATGATTTAACTTACACATTATTTAAAAAGCATTAATCTACATTTCAAAGCAATAAACTGCATGAACAAAAGGCATTTTAATGCAAAAAAAGTAATTTTTTTTGATGGTACTGGGAATTGAATCCAGAGGCATTCTACCTCCAAGCTACACCCCCACCCCCGCCCTTGTTAGTTTTTATTTTGAAACAGGGTCTCGCTACTTTGCTGAGGCTGTCCTCAAACCTGCGATCCTCCTGTCTCAGTCTCCCAAGTACTGGGATTACAGGCATGCACCACCATGCCTGGCTAAAAAGTAATCCTTAAAGGCAATTTTAAAAGTAAAACAGGCATCAAAAACATCAGAAGCCTCTGATGTCTTGAAGACTGAGATTTCTGTTCCTTCCCGCATCCATGAGTCTCATCCAGAATTTCTATTCCTTCCCTCACCCATGAGAAGGGTAACATACCAGCTGAGCCTGTGTGAGATATTTCTTCCACCAAAGGTACTTGTGCATAGATGGAAACACAGAAAGCCCATAGTAGGAGTACATAAGAATGTGGATAAAACTGTTCAGTGTTGGTCCAAAGAAACCTAGAAGTACAGTATAACAGTTACTATTCTTTGAAAATAACATTGTTCATTCTCATTTGTCAAGTGCTAGTGTTTCCGGTACATAATATCTGACAATGAACAACAGGTATGGGACAATCATATAATAAAATTCACGATGATAAATCCCTGATTGTTGTGCCATTACTTTAGGATCAGCCAAAATTTCTAGACAAAAGAAGTAAACGGGGATAGTTTTTCAACCAGAAGGTTTCTTACCTGAAAAGTTTTTTTTTATGTTTTTATTGGTGCATTGTAGTCTCACATCACAATGAGTATCAGTTTGGTGTTAACATACATGCACACAGCTCTTGGTGTCCCTCCCCCCCACATGTAGCACTGAGAATGATGTTGGTATAATCTCATATATACACATTGTTTATGACAGTAATTCCATAGATTCACTTCTTTCTTACCCTTCCCCTTCCCTTGTACCCCTTCCCTTGCACCACTGAGGGTTCTCGTTGTCACTGGAGTCCCTTTTGTGTCCCCACTGCTAAGTTGCGCATATTAATGAAAACATATGTCCCTTCTTTTTTTGTGATTGGCTAATCTCACTTAACATAATGTTCTCCAGATCTTTCCATTTTCTTGCAAATGCTGTTATTTTGTTCTTCTTTATTGCTGAGTAGAATTCCATTGTGTGTATTTCCCATAATTTTGTAATCCATTCATCTGTTGATGGACATCTAGGT
>PVJS01023472.1:0-29567 GCA_004027185.1 Glis glis | reverse complement strand
CATCGGCTTTTAGCCACCTGGTCCCTTCTGGGCCAGGCTCCCGATCATGACTGGTCCTCAGTAGCAACTTCATAAATACTCTGAGTCTAGGTCCAGTTTAACAAACAAGGCCTAGAGTAGTTCTGTGTATTCTCCTTTTATTTATTTATTTATTTATTTATTTATTTATTTTTTGCGGTATTGGGGATTGAACCCGGGGTCATTGTACCTCTGAGCTACACCCCCAGCCATATTTTTCTTCTTTATCTTAAAACAGCATGTCACTAAATTGCGGAAGGCCTCGCTAAGTTCTTGAGGCTGGCCGCGAACCTGCGATCCTCTGGTCTCAGCCTCCCAAATACTGGGATTACAAGCATGCGCCACCATGCCCGGCTTCTCCTTTCCTTTAATATGAATATATTTGCATTCATATGAGCCACTGCCCCCATTTCTTTATTATCTTACATGTTAATAGTGGATAACCTTCTATCTGAATATTTAGTTGAGATTCAGGAAGGCAAGGAGGGGCAGCGAGATCAGCAGACATCAGCCCGGGCACACTAAGTGCCTCTTCGTGGGGAGGTCAGCAGGTACTGGGTTATGTTGTGTCATGTTGGGTGCAAGGATGGTCTTGCTGATCTCTCTGTTTGGAAGATAAACAGGGTTGGTGGAGTGTGTGCATTGTTCCACACTGATGAGTGGGCTGTGCAGGACTCTGCTTGGTCAACTCAGCTAAGCCTGGGGACTACTTTTCCCAAATCCTCTTTCCTATAGGATCAGAGAGGCAGGCAGAAAGGAGATCAACAGACATTCCTCTCAGGAGGTAAATGTGGGTACACATGCTGATGGACAGCTTCAGCAGGGGCCCGTGGATCCCAGCTCCTTAACTCTGCACCCAACTGGCTTTGCCACCATGACCCTACAGACCAATAGTGGTCTCCATGCCCCCCACCAGATATATGTCTGAGGGCCCCAGGGATGTGGCTCCCTTTCCCTATGCCAGCTTTGCAGGCAGGTTTGGTGTCTTAGTTAGCTCAGGCTGCTGTAACAAAATACCGCAGCCTGGTGGCTTAAACCACAGATACACCCCTTTCTCACAGTCCTGGAAGCTGCGAAGGGAAGTTCAAGCTGAAGGACCAGCGGATCTGGGTCCTTGTGTGGGTCCAATTCCTGGCTTGTAGATGACTGTTTTCTTGCTGAATTTTTACATGGGAAACCAAGAGGGAGACAGAGGGAGAGAGGGAGAGGGAGAGGGAGAGATGGAGAGGGGAAGAGAGAAAGAGAGAGAGAGAGAGAGAGAGAGAGAGAGAGAGAGAAGAGAGAGGAGAGAGAGAGACAGAGAGAGACAGAGAGAGAGGAAAGAGAGAGAGACAGAGACAGAGAGAGAGAGAGAGAGAGGGGAGAGAGAGAGAGAGAGGAGGATTAGGAGGAGGAGGAGGCGAAAGAAGAAAGAAGAAAGCAGACAAGAAGAAGATGAAGAAGAGATGAGAGAGAGGAGGAAAGAGGGAAGCGTGATTTCCTGTCTTGTAAGCATCCTAATTCCATCAGGAAGGTTTTGCCTTCATGACCTAATTACTTACCGAAGGCCCCACCTCCATGTACCACCACCCTAGAGGTTAAGATGTTAACATACATTGCGGGGTGGGGGGCACACACTCATCACACTCTCTTGGAATCTCCTGAAAGCCCGAATATCATGACATCACTCCAGTGCTTCTGATGGGCTGACTAGTAAGAATTATTCCACTTTTCTGTCCAGACTTTAACCCCCCCCCAAGCTTTTCCCACCTTTGTATGATGCTTCGTTCCTACAATAAATCTCTTATTCCCAACACACCCTTATGAGCTCTGATACCTGGGATGAGCCGAGAGGGAAGCAGGTGGGATGGGAAGAAGCAGTGTAGGATAAGCAGGTGAGCTGGAAAGTAGAACAGGCGGTGTGTGTGTGTGTGTGTGTGTGTGTGTGTGTGTGTGTGTGTGTTTTCCTTGCAGTACTGGGATGGAACCCCAGGGGGCACTGTGCCCCAGCCTTAGCAAGA
Organism: Glis glis; assembly: GCA_004027185.1. NCBI lineage: Eukaryota > Metazoa > Chordata > Mammalia > Rodentia > Gliridae > Glis > Glis glis. The sequence continues at coordinate 27,549 of PVJS01023472.1, read as the reverse complement.
AGAGCAGGAAGTATGTTGGCCAGTGGTAGAAAATGTATTTGCATCTACCCTAGGGTGCGGCCGAATTAGTGAGAGTCTTGGAAGAGGCAACAGAGCTCAGATTCAGTGCTGGGGGTAGATCAGAAGCGACTGTGGGCCCCTTAAGAAGAGATGTTAAGTGGGAAACTGCAAGATTGTAAGTCTCTTTCATATCACAACAACAGGTGGAATATCAGATAAAAATTTTAGACAACTAAGCACATGGATGAAAATCATTGATTCTTTTGAAAAAAATATCATAAAGATTTCACGTGTTAAATTGATACAGAGCTAAACATTTTGAAAATTTTAACATGAAAAGTTCTCACGTGTAAGGGCAGACACAGCCAATTTTCTCTCTCTCACTCTCTTTCTCTTATTTACAAAGAATGAAAAGGCTTAGAAACAGGAAACCAAGGCTTGATAAATGGGTACATTTTTTCCCCCAAAAGAATTGGAATAGTTTCTTAGGCATAGTTACTCAAACAAGCCATTTTTCATTTCTATAAATGATAACTAATAGCTTATGCATAGATACTGCGGTAATTCTCAAGTGCAGCCGGTGTGTCCTCTGAGAATCTGATTTAAAAATAATAATAAATGTGGGGAAGAAACGATGTGCCGTAACCTCCTTTCTGAAATTTGCAGTGCACATTAGATACTTATATAAAGTGCTCTGAGAAGTTTTTCAGCTGCTAATTTTTGTTCAACCCAGTGTTTATTCTCAAGTTTTAAAATGTGTACTTTATTCCTTTACCAGATGTCATTACATTTGAGGAAGAGCTGGCCCATGAGACTTACCCATTGTGGAACACTTGCTGTAAGAAATATAGTTCGATTTACCATATTTCAAAGCATCCCTAGACAGGTATATCACAATGTAGAAACTGGGCATCCCTACTACATTTTACATACAACAAAGGGAATTATCAAGCTTTAGAAAGTAGTAAATTCACCTGTTCCTTTAAATATGGGCATGCCATTGTTTCGGAAGCATAGCGAGTGGTTTCTAGAAGATCATCTTATTTAATTTATTCTGCTATCACATAGGGTAATACCAAATACAGTCACTTGCAAAACTGGTCCAGATTATATAAATACCACATACATTTTTAGTCTTCTATATATGCACTTGGAAGTTATGTTTATATGAAATGAAGCTATTAATACTTTTCTACAGCAGTAACTACAACCCAAGACAGAAACTAATCAAGGAGTGAGTTTTACCAAAGCTACAGTGCAACAAGACTATTAATAGTTGATTCCGTACACATGAGTCAGTTTCTTCACTATGGGAAATCCTAGTGGAATAAGGAACATTCCCTTTGAGGGAAGAAGGGAAGGGCCCCCCAGGGTATGTTTGGTATATACCCTCATGCATTCAGTTTTTCTTCTCCTGAATGGTTTGATGCCCATCAAGTTGGGTCCCTAAGCCCTGTACAGTAAGAACTATAGAGAAACAGTAGAGTGTAAACTGTGATCGGTCTGTGCCCACATCCAGTCCTGGAATGAGTGGACATGTATTTAATAGACAATACAGCTGATTCAGACAAGAAGCCTTCAGTCTGAAAATGAGGAGGATTATTTCCATAACCTTGCTGAAGTTGCATGTGATGATAATTGGAAACACACCATGGATAATTCCCAGGGAGCTTACCAAGAGGCAGTTGACATAAACAGGAAAGAGATGCAACCTGCATGCCCAATCTACCTTGGGCTAACCCTGCAGACTTTTGAATTTTACCATGAGATTCCTAATACCCATTCCTAATTTGGTATTACTTTAGAGTCCCCATTTCCTCATCACCAGGAAATGAGGGCTTGGGGCTGACCTGCCTGGTTCTTTCTGACTCCCACAGCCTAGACTTCCAGGGGACTTCTCGTGGGTGTGCAATCCTAAAAATGAATCTTTGTAGTGACCGAAAGGAAACTCTCCCATTTTTAAACAAAAAGTGCATTCTCTGTGTATTCTCTCTACGTGGGTTACTGTGTTCCAGGGGAAATCCATGCACCATCATGCAAATGCTTTCCTATTTTTCCACAAGTTCACCTTGTTGAAATCCAGGGTGGTGAGAGCTTCAGCTGTCTGTTTGGTGAAAGTAACACGAGCAACTGGGATGTAGCCAGAATTTCAAAATACTGATGATAATCGGTATTTGAGGACATACTTGCTTTAATCAGAGCCAATGTTTTGCTTTAAGAAAATGACTTAAAGCTGCAGCTAGCAAACAAACACACAGGGAAAAAAAAAGATTTCCTCCTCCCATCCGTCTGCCTTCTCACCCAGGTATTTAATCTCTATCATTATTTCCGTGATTCTAAATGTTCTTGTGTTTCATCAGTGACTAAAGGTCAGGATGGCAAAACACGAGCGTTCTTTTCTCTTTTTTTGTGTGTTATTTTCATCAATGTTGTCGTGCTGTTTTCTCATTAGATTCTAGGGAAAGCTGAAGCAAGAGTATGCAATATGGCTTTTAGAATATTGGCATGACGATGATTACAATACATTATTCACAGTGAAAACTGGGAGCAAGGCAGTCATCACCCAACATCTACGGGCTATTGAGTGTGAAATACAGTGCACGAAAGCTCCAAGGAATGCTAATTTCTTTGGCTTAATTTCTAAAAGGCAGCTCGGACATTTCCTTGACAGGAGAGATTGCTCAATTCAGCCAACCAAGAAATAGTGACGTTATCTTTCACAACGTGGCGCGGAGATGGATCAATTATCTCTCTGTGTTGTTCCTCGTAGTTCTGCATGGAGTGCTGTCAGACAACAAAATTATAACAAACTTGGTTTCGAGATCTTAATTGGCTTTTATTTGCAATTCTGGAATCTGGCAGCACCTTGTTCTATAAAACCCAATGAGTGTTCTGATGAGCCAAGCAGGGGAGGTGGGTTTTATGGGCAGAAAAGGGCTGAGCAAAGCAGAAATAGGGAACACGAGCAGATGGGGCCTCTCACAGTTACTTTTGCTATAAAGGTTAAGGCTGAGGGGACTTCTTCATCACGCCAGGTGCAGCTGGACTGTTTGGGAATTTGGCTATTGACTCTTTCTCCTCCTCCTCCTCCTCCTCCGTCTCCTCCTCCTCCTCCTTCTCCTCCTCCTCCTCCTCCTCCTCTTTCTCCTTCTCTTCTTTCTCCTTCTCTTCCTTGTCCCTCTCCCTCTCCCTCTCCCTTTCCCTCTCCCTCTTCTTTTTCCTCTCTTCATTTTTTGGATATTCAGACAAATAACTTAGTGTTGGCTTGTTAGCATGAGCAATTCCATTTTGGTTTATTCTGTTGAGCTCAGTCCAAACCAACCACCTTCTGTTTAATAGTGTTATGCAGGTCACAGAGGTTGACATAATCTATCCTCATAATCGACACCTTTCCTCCACTTCTTTTCCCATCAAGATTTTGTGAAAAAAAAAAAAAACCCTGCTCAGTAGCCTAGTCTGTCAAAGCCAACATAAAATTGTAATGGACTGTTGTGTATTGGTGAAACCTGAAAAGAGACAATGGGTGTTTCCCTTAAAATATCTTCTGCTTTCCAAAAGCAGACAGTAGATTTCCAATATAAAGAAGAGGCAGGATAATGGTGTGACCAGATGGCTTTTCGTCTCTGGTGCCAAGTGGCACTTTGGAGCAAAGAAGCAGAGGGACTCTCGCTGGAATGGCCTGAAAATGTTCTGAGCCAAACCTATTATGTCCTCCCAATGACTACAATATTGCAAAGAGATCTTTTGGTGAAGGGTGAGATGTTGCCAAATTTGAGATTTTTTTCTCTTTCTGAGATGCACAATGTGGTGGTGCATGATACTGTGAAATAGTTTTTAATACCACTGCCCTGCAGCCCTGAAAATAAAGAAGTGAATTTCATGCTATATATATTTTACCCCAATAAAAAGGACTTACCTCTCTTTATGATTTTCTTTATTGGTTCATTGTAATTATATATCATCATGAGGTTCAGTGTGATCGAAACATACACGCACACAGCACCTGTTATGTTTTTTCTTCTGGGTTCCGCCCTGTTCCCTACTCCTCTCTATACATACTAATAAAATTGGCATTGATAACTTCATATATGCACGTAGGATTATGTAAAGTGTTTCCTTTATCAAATCTTCCCTTTCACCTCTCCACCTCCCTCCTCAAATCCCCTTACACTTTTCCACTTGTATGTCCTCTTATTTATTTGAAGTCCTTTTGGTTTCCCAATTTCTCTCTAGCTTCCCCATATGATGAACACATATGGCCCTTCACTTTCTGGGACTGGTTAAGCTACCTTAGCATAATATTCTCTAGTTCCCTCCCTGGCTGCAAATGACATAATTTTTCTTCTTTATGGCTGAGTAAAATTTCCATTGTGTGTGTCTACCATGGACATCATCAAGAATACAGATAATAATAGATGCTGGAGAGGATGTGGGGGAAGTAGGAGTTCTTATACACTGTTGGTAGGATTGGAAATTAGTACAGCTGTTATAGAAATCAGTGTGGAGGTTCCTTAAAAGACTGGGGATAGAGCCGCCATCTGACCCAGCTGTACCACTCTTTTTTTTTTTTTTTTTGCGGTACCGGATATTGAACCCAGGGGCGTTCTACCTCTGTGCTACACCCCCGGCCCTATTTTTTATACTTTATTTTGAAACTGGGTCTCATGAAGTTGCGGAGGGCCTCACTAAGTAGAGAGAGAGAGAGAGAGAGAGAGAGAGAGAGAGAGCTGAGGCTGGCTGCGAACCCGGATCCTTCGGTCTCCGCCTCCCAAAGTACTGGGATTACAAGCGTGCACCACCACGCCCGGCCCAGCTGTACCACTCTTGAAGAACTTCCCAAAAGAATTGAAACCAGAGTACTCTAGTGATTCATGGATATTCATGTTTATAGCAGCACAAATCATGCAAGAGCCAAACTATGGAACAAATCTAGGTATTCATCAACAGATGGATGAATGGATTATGAAACTACGCTCTATGATTTTAAAAAACCTAATAATGTAACTGCAAATGAAAACCAGGTTAGATTAAACCTATTTGATATATGAGAGAAATTTGTATCTTCTTTGGATTACAACCTACAAGTCATTATGGCAAGTCTGAGCTCTATCTCACTTTTTAAAAAGTGAGGACATATTTATTTTCTCATGTTATACAGCACTTTATTATTAAACTCTAAAGTGTTATGTGTGTTTATTTGTGTTTGCATGTGTTCAGGAACCTAAAGTTTCTTTCTTTCTTTCTTTCTTTCTTTCTTTCTTTCTTTCTTTCTTTCTTTTTTCTTTCTTTCTTTCTTTCTTTCTTTCTTTCTTCTTTCTTTCTTTCTTTTTTCTCTTTCTCTCTCTCTCTCTCTCTCTCTCTCTCTCTTTCTTTCCTTTTTGTGGTACTAGGGATTGAACCTAGGGGCACTCTACCTCTGAGCTACCCCCAGCCCTAAGGGTCTCACTTAGGGATCACTAAATTGCTGAGGCTGACCTTGAAACAGATCCTCCTGTCTCAGCCTCCCAAGTTCCATTTTATTCTTTGCAAAGAAGGAAAGCTGCTGAGAAAGGCTCTCTTTTCTCAAGTTCTTACCATAAAGAAGCAAGTACAGATGATGAAGTTGGGCAGAATCACCAGCAGTTAAAATCCAGCTATGACCATGAACTCTAGGGCTGGGTTAATGTGCTTAAGGTGTAAGCAGCTGGCTTAAGCTGCCAAGAATAACAGAGATCTGCAAGAAGGTCAAAGGCTATGTATAGGTTTGAACATTTGGTCAGTATTTTAAAATCACAGTAATATGTGAGTCTATGGTCATTGGAATAGAAATTTTTATTTGCTTCGAGGGAAATACATTTATTTGCTAATATTAAAAGCTCACTCCCCACATCTATTCTGTTGTTGGTGGACACCTTCTAGTTTTTGGCAACTTAAAGAAGACACACTTGGGGAAGCACTAGGTGAGGAGAGCAAAGTCCCATTCCTCACTCCCCATCAGCTGTCACCATCCAGGGTCAAATTGTTTTCACGTGGAGCCTCGTGCTCTGTGTTGTAAGGTCGGGGAAGAAATCCCTCTTGCCTGCTCAGCCCACCCTCTTCTTCTGGAAAGCTCATCTTCTCTGAGAGGCACCTCTCTCCAGTTTCCTGGGGGTTACCACGTCCTGTCTGCCTTAATTCCCTAACCATAGTAGATTAGCCCAGAGTTGGATGCTATGTTATGCCGATGACTCCTGGTGAGGGACGAGCCAGCAATCTTTCTGTGGTTTTAGGGGAGGGAGTCATTTTTCTCAAGGGATGAGGTGGTAGTGGTGGAGATGGAATGTTGTGTGGTGTGTGTGAAGCCATAGTTAACTCCTGTAAAGAGGGAGAAAATAAGCCAGGAGTGGAGTCCCACACCTGTAATCCCAGTACTTGGGAGGCCGAGACAGGAGGATTGCAGGTTCGAGGCTAGCCTCAGCAATTTAGTGAGATCCTGTTTCCAAATAAAAATGAATTAGGGCTGGGGGTGTAGCTCGGAGGTAGAATATCCCCTGGGTTTGATCCCTAATACCAAAAAACAAACAAAAAGAGGGACAAAATGAAGTCTCATACCTAAGAGAAGCAGAAAAAAGTAGAGATGAAGAAAGTGTACTAATGGCCCATCAGTCCCTCTTCAGCCACCCTGAGACGTCTATCCACCCCCTCATTTAGACACTAAGGTATTCCTTTGATTATATGAGAAAACCCAACTTACTTCCTTTAAATCCCTCTTTTATCTTAAACTATATTTTAATTTATTTGTTTCTGAAAGTTGTGACTAAAGTCTTGACTAATCCAGAGGTGAAGCCCCTTCAATAAGTGAGCTTTGGGATCATTCTCCTTTCTCTTTTGTACCATAAATGGCCATCCACAGAAAATTGAAACATTCTAATTTTAGGTTCTTTGACCAGACAGTGAATCTCATGGTGTAGTTCCTTCATTCTAGAGAAGACTCATTTTAGTCGTGGGGGAAGAGGAAGAAATGTGGGCAGTCTTCATTCTGTTGCTTTGGTCTCTAAAGCTGGATCTCGGTCAACATTCTCATCACTATAATTGAAGACAACTGACCACAGAACACAAAAGAAGCAATATTTATTTGCTCAGTTTTTTTTGAGCTCTCTTTGGAGTGTAGTCTATGTCCGGCTGGGTCTTCGGAGCTCAGGGCATGGCTGTGTGAAGCAGAGAGACTGAGAGAGAAAGGCTCTGTTCTCACATCATGGAGGCCAGAAGCAAGAGAGAGAGCAAGATGAGGAGAGGACCTTATATAATCCCCAAGGCCACACCCCCAGGGACTCCTCCTTAGCAACCCAGCCCTGCTTCCAACATTGCTACCTGGTTTCCATGAGGGCCAGGGGGACATTCTAAATCCAAACCACTACAGGATGGGAGCAAGAATTAAGTTTTATAAAATTAATTCTCGCCGGGCGTGGTGGCACACGCTTGTAATCCCAGTACATTGGGAGTCGGAGACCGGAGGATCCGGGTTCACAGCCAGCCTCAGCTCTCTCTCTCTTTCTCTCTCTCCCTGTCTCTCTCTCTCTCTCTACTTAGTGAGGCCCTCCACAACTTCGTGAGACCTGGTTTCAAAATAAAGGATAAAAAATAGGTCCGGGGGTGTAGTGCGGAGGTAGAATGCCCCTGGGTTCAATCCCCGGTACCGCAAAAATAAAAATAAATAAAATAAAATAAAATAAAATTAACTCCCCAAATTAGCAGCAATGTAGCTTAATACTTTGACAAAATCACACCGGGTTTATTAAATACTAGCATTTTGGGGAGGGGAGTCAAAATTTAAACATAGAATTTGAAACAATCACACAGGTTCTGATAAATACTAGCCATTTTATTTTCATCAAAATTTAAACATGTTCTGTAATAGCAACAAGAACTGGACTAAGAACAGAATACTAAAATGAAGCAGGAGGGTATTTGGTGTGAGAAGCTTGCCAGCAGAATAATATATATTGGAGAGTGGCTGATAAACCAGATGAGGTCTCTTTTCTTTGATCACTCCAGAATATTGAAAATGTTCCAGCCTTTGAACAGCTCAAAGGTGACTTCCTCCTCTATATTTCACTGCCAATGTCACTTTAAGAGGAACACTCTTACAATAGGGGTCGTGCTTTTCACCCCTGAAAGAAAAGACCTCTTTTCTTTGAGGGAAAAAATTAATGTTCGAGGAGACTGTTCAGTTTGTAAAAAAGAAGTGACACATTGTACCATCTATTATATGCCTTTGAAAGATGGACACAGCATCTGAACAGATGGAGCCCAGGCTCCTTAGCTCAAGGGGGACCCAGCTAATGAGTCTGTGCACATCGTTCCTCAGGGAGCCCCAAGAGAGACCCTTCTCTTTCCCTGGTATGAGACATCATCTCCAGACTGGCCAGGGCCTTTCAGAAAGGCAATTTGTTATGGGTAGATATACAATGTCCCCTAAAGAACTCATTTATTAATGTTTGGAACTGATGTAATTGAGTCATGAGGGTTGTAATCCCAGCAGTGGATAAATCCATTGTAATGGATTTATCTGGGTGGTGACCCAGGCCTGTAGGGTGTGGCTGGAGAAGGTGGGTCCCTGGGGTTATGGCTTTGGGGATTATATATGGTTCCTCCTCCTCCTGTTCTCTCTCTTGCTTCTGTCCTCCATGATGTGAGGAGCACAGCCCATGTGCTCTCTCTCCTGCTTCCGTCCTCCATGATGTGAGGAGCACAGCCCATGTGCTCTCCCTCTCTCTGCTTCCTGCTGTCATGCCTTGAGATCTGCAGTCTCTGGCCTTACATGGACTGAACCTGAACTGTAAGAAAATAAATCTTCTTTCCTCTAAGATACATGGTCAGTCTTTTAGATTATAGCTGCAAGAATGCTGACTGGAACACAATTCTTTTTTTTATACTTTTATTGGTGCATTCTAGTCTTATAATCTAACATCATAATGTAGTAAATAGTGATAGGGACATACATACATGCACATAGCAGTTGGTGAATTTTCCCCTGGCTCCTCCCCAATTCCCCTTTCCTCATACATGATATTTGCACATATGTATATAATGTCAGTGGAAGTGTTTCCTTCATTAATTCTTCCTTTCCACCATCCTCCCCTAGATCACCTCTCTAGCTCCACTAGAGTTTCTCCTCCAGTATCTAAAGTCCCTCTTGTATCCTGATTACTCCCTGGCTTCTGCATATGAAAGGAACATATGGCCATTCACTTTCTATGATTGGCTAATCTCACTTAACATAATGTTCTCCAGGTCCATCCATTTTCATGCAAATTATTTGGTTCTTCTTTATGGCTGAGTAGAATTCCACTGTGTGTATATCCCATAATTTTATAATCCATTCATCTGTTGATGGACACCTGGGTTCATTCCATAATTTGGCTATTGTGAATTGTGCTACTATAAACATGGACATGCATGTGTTGCTATAATATTCTGATTTCAGTCTCTTTGGAAAGATATCCAGGAGTGGTATAGCTGGATCATATGGTGGGTCCATTCCCAGTTTTCAGAAAGGCAATTTTTAGGGTCTTTGATGTTTTGATTCAGTGCACAATTTAATTGGAACAGGTTGGAAAATAGGTGAAAAACAAAAATTAATGATTATTTAATAACAGCTTATGGGCACAATGGTATCTCAAAATGCCTTCCAGTTACACAGCTGTCTGCTCATACATGGTGGCAGGACTGTGGTTTGTTATATGACCTGAGTACCTTGGCCCACCATCATTTATTTATTTTTATTTTTTTTGTGTGTGTGTGTGTGGTACTGGGGATGGAACCCAGGGACATTCTACCTCCAAGCTACACTCCCAACACTATTTTATTCTTTTATTTTGAAACAGGGTCTCACTAGGTTACAGATGACCTCGATAAATTGCTAAGGCTGTCCTTGAACCTGCAATTTTCCTGTCTCAGCCTCCCAAGTACTGGGATTACAAGCATGCACCACCACACCCAGCGGCCACCATCATTTAGACTAGCTCTCTTTCTCTCTCTCTCTCTCTCTCTACCTAGTGAGGCCCTCCGCAACTTCATGAGACCCGGTTTCAAAATAAAGTATAAAAAAAAATAGGGCCGGGGGTGTAGCTCAGAGGTAGAATGCCCCTGGGTTCAATCCCCAGTACTGAAAAAAAAAAATACATTCCTTTTTACGAGTTACTAGCTGCAGTTTTTAATCAATATATTTTCTACTGAGGACACTAAACTGTGGGGATGAAATGAGATTATGTATAAAAGTGATTTATTAAACTGTAAAGAACCTTAACATTATACAAGTGTCATCAGAGCGATAGTTGTTTGGTAGCATGAAACTTTCAACGAATGGACAATTAGCAGTTTGAAATTATGTGTGTGAGCTGGGCATGGTGGCACACGCTTGTAATTCCAGTACTTGGGAGGCTGAGACAGGAGGATCGCAGGTTCGAGGACAACCTCAGCAAGTAGTGAGACGCTCATCAACCTAGTGAGACCCTGTTTCAAAATAAGAATAAAATAGGGCTGGGGGTGTAGCTCGGAGGTAGAATGCCCCTGGGTTCAATCCTCAGAACCACACACACACATACACACACACACAAAATAAAAAAATAAAAATAAAAAATGAAATTTTGGGCACGATAGCAACCTCATCATGGAGGATAAAGAAGCCCTTTTTTGGAAAAGTCATTAACTCACTTTCAGGGGTCCCCTCAGGGTGTCCCCTGAGCATCCCAGAAGAGTTCAGAGCAGAGAGGTAGATCGGCTTTTCATCTGTCAAGCATCCCGCCTCTCAAGTACAGAGACAAGCCCGCAGAGAAGCCCAGAAGAGGAAGGTATAATTACTGCAGGTCCGGGCAGAGCTCTTGTACCGCATTGTCTCAGAGGAAACTTTGTGTCTTCCAGACCATTCTAAGAGGTGGAGAAAATAAAAATTCCATTCACACGTGGTAGCAACGTCAGATGGTGGAAATGAGAAGTCCAGCTATTAAGGGCTCAGCCAGCCATGGATTTTTTTTCTTGCATTTTTTTCCATGTATGAAATGAGTCAATGTTAAATGTGAAATTAATTGCTTTTGGGTTGTTAGGATAGATGTATTTTGATATAGACTGATGTTTTTCAGCAGACACCATCTCTCTTTGATGGGAGGAATTTATTTTATTTGTTTATTTTTTTGTATGGTACTGGGGGTTGAACCCAGGGGATATTCTACCTCCAAGGGACACCCCCCAAGCCAGGCATGGTGGCGCACACTTGTAATCCCAGTATTTGGGAGGCTGAGACAGGAGGATTGCAGGTTTGCAGCCACCCTCAGCTACTTAGTAAGGACCTCTGCAACTTAGTGAGACTCTGTTTCAAAATAAATAATAAAAAATAGGGCTGCGAGTGTAGCTCAGAGGTAGAATGCCCCTGGGTTCAATCCCCAGTACCGTAAAAAAAACAAAAACAAAAACAAGGGGCACCCTCAGCCCTTTTTATGTCTTTGTTTTGAAACAGGGTCTTGCTAGGTTGCTGAGAGTCTTACTATGTTGCTGAGGTTGTCCTCGAACCTGTGATCCTCCTATTTTAGCCTCCCAAGTATTGGGATTACAGGTGTGCACCACCACACTTGACTGGAAGGAATTTAATAATGCTACTTATTTCTAGGTAAAATTGTTCAGGCTGTTAAATATTGTCTTTAGAGAGTCAAGTTGCAAGGAAGATATTTACTAAATGTCAATAATACACTCTTATCAAGTTTGAAAGCTGAGGACTTCTCTTAGACCCTTTTAACATGCAACTTATTTGGTTTTTATTTTGAGGGCCAGAAAGGGCTAGCTGACTTTCATCTGAGAAGATCTGGGTTCTAAATTGAGCCTAAGTTTCAGACAACTTAGGTTTTACAAGGTACAAATTAGGTTTTTTTTGTTGTTGTTGCGGTACTGGGGATTGAACCCAGGGGCATTCTACCTCCGCGCTACACCCCCAGCCCTATTTTTTTATACTTTATTTTGAAACCGGGTCTCACAAAGTTGCAGAGGGCCTCACTAGTTAGAGAGAGACAGGAGACAGGGAGAGAGAGAGAGAGAGAGCGCATGAGCGAGCTGAGGCTGACCGTTAACCCGGATCCTCCGGTCTCCGCCTCCCAAAGTACTGGGATTACAAGCGTGCGCCACCACGCCCGGCAACAAATTAGTTTTTGATGGTGGTGGGAGTCGGGGGCAATGGGAGGAGAATCAGACCCTTGATGGCCTCTAGCCAATTGAGCATCTGCTAAGATGACCGTCTCCTTGTCTAAGACCCATGTCCCTTTCACTTTAGCATCTTCTTAGCTTCTTTTTACATCATTGATGTTCTATGTGTCCTGGGAATTACTCTTATAATTTCCAAGAGATGTTTCTTATTCTTATTTTTTTTACAGTGACACAGTTTTCTGACACTTCTCTCCTGTTATCCCACTTAGATAATGCCCAGTGTGTATCTAATTTACAAACTAATGCTTCAATGCATGACCTTCTGCATATGTATATTGTGTCATTGAAAGTATGTCTTCAGTGCAGATTTTTAGAGGAAGAAGCCGGTCTCCATGGGGAAATGTCTGATTCTGGGCTTGCAGCAGGGAGGACTTGAGGCAATCCAAGTAGCTTGTGGCAGAGAATAAGACAGTTCTCCCAACATGACAGAAGCCCAACAGAAAAGAGGCAGAAGCCACCTTGAATGAGTTCCCACTGGCCACATCTGGAAAAACTTGAGTGTAATAACTACTTATCCCCAAGGAAGACAGAGACTATGATTTTTTTTTTTTTTTGCGGTACCAGAGATTGAACCCAGGGGCGTTCTACCTCCGCGCTACACCCCCGGCCCTATTTTTTATACTTTATTTTGAAACCAGGTCTCACGAAATTGCGGAGGGCCTCACTAGGTAGAGAGAGAGAGAGACAGGGAAAGAGAGAGAGAGAGAGAGAGAGAGAGAGAGAGAGAGAGAGATGAGGCTGGCCGTGAACCCGGATCCTCCGGTCTCTGCCTCCCAAAGTACTGGGATTACAAGTGTGTGCCACCACGCCCGGCCAACAGAGACTATGATAACATTGTCTATAATCAAATGTGCACTGATGTAATGAAAATTTACAAATCCAGAGCCAATTGCAGTGTCTTTTTAAAATACTCCTAGCATAATATTCTCTAGTTCCATCTATTTTTTTTCTACAAATGACATAGGTTTGTTCTTCTTTATGGCTGAGTAAAATTCCATTGTGTGTATAGACCACATTTTCTTTATGCATTCATCTGTTGACGGACACCTACTTTGGGTCCATAACTTGGCCATTGTGGATTGTGCTGCTATAAATATGGGTGTACATGTTTCACTATAGTATTGTGACTTTAATTCTTTAGGAAAGACACCGAGAAGTGGTATGGCTGGGTCATGTGGTAGTTCCATTCCTATGTTTTTGAGGAATCTCCAAACTGATCTCCATAGTGGTTGTACTAATTTACAATTCCACCCACAGTGTATAAAAGTTTCTATTTCCCCACATCCTCGTCAGCATTTGCTATTGTTTGTATTCTTGATAACTGCCATTCTAACTGGAGCTAGGTGAAATCTCAGTGTAGTATTAATTTTAATTTCCCTAATGGCTATTGATGTTGAACATTTTTCATATATTTATTGGCCAATTGTATATCTTATTTTGAGAAGTATCTACTTAGTTCAGCTGCCCATTTTTGATTGGGTTTTATATATATATATGTGTGTGTATGTATGGATATATATTTTCGTGGTAGTGGGGATTGAACCCATGGGCATTCTACCTCTGATCTATACCCCTAGCCCTATTTTTTAGTTTTATTTTGAAACAGAGTCTCTCTAGGTTGATGAGAGTCTTACTACTTGCTGAGGCTGTCCTTAAACCTGTGATCTTCCTGTCTCAACCTTCCAAGTACTGGGATTACAGGCATATGCTTCCATGCCTGGTTGAGTTCTTTATATATTGTAGATATGAATTCTTTATATATTCTTGATATTAGTCTTCAGCTCAGGCCCTTCGAAATGAACCTCTAATTTATTTCCCTAATGACCTCTTTTGAAGAGCATCAAATGTTCCTTATGCAACCACTAATGTTATTTCATAATCAAGAGTTTGGGTCCGCTAATTAGGGGGTGTGTGGCCCTTAAGCATCAAACAGTATATATGTATTGAGTATACACATGTATAGAGTATACATATGTATAGAGTATATAAGTATGTATAGTACATACATATATGTATATATGTATATATGTATAGAGTATATATATTGAACTTTTACATTCTAGAGATGTTCATGATGGATTCTTTGGTCTAAGTTTTTGTGTGTGTGTGTGTGTGTGGTACGGGTATTGAACCCAGGGGCATTCTACCTCTGAGCTACACCCCAGTCCTATTTTTTATTCCTTATTTTGAAATAGGGTCTCACTAAGTTGCAGAGGGCCTCACTAAGTAGCTGAGACTGGCTGCAGACTTACAATACTCCTGTCTCAGCTTTCCAAGTACTGGGATTACAAGCATGTGCCACCATGTCCGGCTCTGGTCTAAGTCTTAATATCATGTGTCATCTTGGGTAAATTGTTTACCCTAATCCTGCTTCTTTGATGTAAAATGACAAGAATAACTCCTACTGCATAGACATTTTGTGGAAATTAAATATGGCATATAACACACTAACATAGAATTTCACACATTGGAAGTCATCAAAAATCAATAACTGTTATCCGAATATTATATCAAAGAATCCTGGCTTTATGTCTTATAATCAGCAGCTTCTCCATCCCAACTGTTAAAAATACAAAATGAGAATAGTGCCTATACTGACCCTGTTCAAGTAGAAAACAGGAAATTGTTAAACTGAATTTCACCTTTTCACATGAATCATGATGCTAAAATCATTTGGATTCTGACACTCAGGAAGGTTAGAAAAAATAGTTGTGTTAACTTTCTCACTATGTTGGAATCTTTACATAAAAGTAATAAAATTTCATTTCCTTTTCTTGTGTGGTTTTATGTGAGTGGGAGATGAATGCTTTCAAGATTTCATCTTAATTGGTTTACGAAGTGTGTGTTCAAAAACAAATACATCTTCAAAGATTCCTGAGTAGAACACAGCTTAAACATTTAAGAAGGGGGAGGGAAAGATGTTGAAAATAGATTTAAAGTCAAATTTGTTTGAGTTTGTAAATTTTTTAAGCAAAACTTACTTTTTAAAAAAGGAACTAAATTAAAGAAAGGCTACTAAGAGGTAATTCTTTTTTTTTTTTTTGTGGTACTGGGAATTGAACCCAGGGGTGTTCTACCTCCGCGCTACACCCCTGGCACTATTTTTTTATACTTTATTTTGAAACCGGGTCTCACGAAGTTGCGGAGGGCCTCACTAAGAGAGAAAGACAGGGAGAGAGAGAGAGAAAGACAGGGAGAGAGAGAGAGAGAGGGAGAGAGCCAGCGCACGTGCGTGCGTGAGCTGAGGCTGGCCGCGAACCCGGATCCTCCAGTCTCCGCCTCCCAAAGTACTGGGATTACAAGCGTGCGCCACCACGCCCGGCTCTGCGTGGTGCTCCACCACGCCTGGCTCTCAGTAAGTTCACAAAACCCCTTATTGGGGGGTACTGTGAGAGTCTTGGGGAGACTTCTCTTTTCTTGGCTGGTAGCTATTTGGGCCCACGTTGGCTGGAAGTGACCCTATACACTATCAAGGATGAAAATTTTGCAAGATGAGCTTTGTTCCTTCCCTCACAGATAAACTTGGCTCTGGTATTATTTGATCCAGGCAGGTGCTAAAGAGCTAATTCTGATTTTATCAGAAGCCACCATATTCTTATCTCTTTTTTTTGACTTTTTATGTTCATTTATTGGTGCATTGTAATTATACATTTTGATATATGTCAGGGTATGAACATCATACATGCACACATTGCACATTTAGCCCTCCCTCCAATCCCACCCTATTCCCTCCCCCTTCTTATCTCTTTAGGAGTGTGGTCTTCGAGGGCTGGCTTGCTAAGGTTCAGCACTGTAAGCTAGGTCCCAGGTCAAGTTTAAAAGCAGTGTCCTCACCTGGCAGGCCGCACGTGTACTCATGGATATGCTCTGTGGGGTAGGAGCTGGCTGACGCAGACCCCAGGCTCTTGGCTTCAACCCATCCAGTGAGGTTTCATTTTGATTTTATAGGTTCCTTAACAATTTTAGAAAATAAAATCAGGAATTAGCCAGGTGTGGTTGCACACGCCTATACTCCCAGTACTTGGGAGGTTGAGACAGGATTGCAGGTTAGAGGCTAGCCTCGGCAACATAGCAAGACCTTGTTTCAAAATAAAAAAAAAAAAACTAAAAATATGAGTAAAATTTTAAAAAACAGGAATTAAAAACAGGGTTAACAAAAATGTGGTATATATTTATAATCATGTATGTTTTTATTATTACACAGGGAGATGAAGTCTTCGCCATAAGGAGTTTCCCTTCCAGTGTGGGAACTGGATGATACATAAACACATAAACAAAACAACTTCAGATGGTGACAGGATGTGTGGACATCAACAGAGGAAGGGAACAGAGCCGCCATAGGAAGGGGAGGGGAGTGCGTGACAGCCACTGTAGATAAGAGGTTAGAAGAGAATCTCTGAGGGCCAGCCTTGGGGCAGAGGAGGTCGAGGGGAGGCAGCAGGAGGGGTGCACTGAGGATTCCCTGGAAGGTCAGGTATCTGGGTATTCAAGGAGGGATAGAGGAACAGTAGCTAGGTAGTGAAGGGCCTCACAGGCTTGGGGAGGAGTTTAATGGGAATACAGTGGGGTCCTTTGGGAGAGCAACATAAATGAAGTAGGCTGTCAAGAGATGACTTTGGCTACTTTGCTTAGGTGGAGAGCAGACTCCACTGTGTTCCCTCTGAGAGCAGAGAGCCACTTGGACTATTAGAGAGAGGAGTGTGGTTTGGGCTGGCTTCTGGCAGATGTAACATTTGAGATGTATTTTTTAAGGGGATCTGGTGGAGCCGGGCGTGGTGACGCACGCTTATAATCCCAGTACTTGGGAGGCTGAGACGGGAGGATCCAGGTTCGCAGCTGGCCTCAGCTACTTAGTGAGACCCTCTGCAACTTAGTGAGACTCTGTTTCAAAATAAAAAATAAAGAGCCGGGTGTGGTGGTGCACGCTTGTAATACCAGTACTTTGGGAGGCGGAGACCGGAGGATCCGGGTTCGCGGCCAGCCTCAGTTCTCTCTCTCTCTCTCTCTCTCTCTTCTTAGTGAGGCCCTCCGCAACTTCGTGAGACCCGGTTTCAAAATAAAGCATAAAAAATAGGGCTGGGGGCATAGCGCGGAGGTAGAACGCCCCTGCGTTCAATTCCCGGTACCGCAAAAAAAAAATAAAAAACAAAGCTGGGGTTGTAGCCTGGAGGTAGAATGTCCCTGGGCTCAATCCCAGGTACCGCAAAAAAAAAAAAAAAAAAATGTAGCTGGTGGAACTTTTGGTAGATTGGATGTTGAGGTGGCTGAGTGAAATCAAGTTTGGCTCTTGGACTTTTGGCCCCAGCAACTGAATGAATGGCACAGCCATTCACTGAGTGAAGGAAGTTGTGTGGAAGGAGAAAACCAAGAGTTGTGTTTTGCATATTGGATCTCTAAGCAATGGCAGTTGCTTACCCTAGCTGGTGCTTATGACAGAGGTGCAGGCTGGAGGAGTTAAGTGTAAACCGTGGGAAGTTAGCATGAAGTTGAAGTCTAGGTCTTTTTAGATTCAGATTCAACCAGACTAGAGACTAGATTTATCCCTGGATTACTCCAGCATTTACAAGTCCAGAAGAGGGGAAGGGGGATCTTCACAGAGAACAAGAAGTAAGTATCCAGAGAGAGGGTTTCTGAGGACCAGAGAAGAGGAAATTAAGTGCCAGAGAGAATGCAAGTTCAGTGTCAGGATAGGTGTAAAGGGTTCAGCGATGCTAAGCTAATGTAACCAACTCCGTTCTTCAGTGGGTCCCTCCCCTCATGGTCCCATCTGGGGGTACAAAATGATAGGGAGTGTCTCCTCTTATTGGGTTCTTGTCCAGTGGATTTCAATGAATGAAGTCCAAGGACTAATGAAGGGTATAGAAATATGATGATGTGTTTTAAGTCAAGAAAAGATAGAAAAAAAAAACCCAGCCCCCTATACACACACGGGCAGGAGGGGTCCCTGAAAGAGAGTAACCACTGAAGTTCTTGGGAGGTGAACTTTTATACCTTCTTGTATACCCCTCATCTGCTCTTTTGTGATTAATCAGAATTATGTCTTGGGGAACCAATGTCTTTTGGCCACATTCAGTCCTTAATTTGAATCGTTATCTCATGGGGTGGGCTCTAATCTCCTGGTGACCCTTGTCTGCCCACCTCCCCCCATCCTTGTTTACACAGGTTGTCCTCAGGATGCAGCCCACAGAAGGTAATAAACATGGCCTCTTTTAACCCTTCCCGTTCCCAGGTCTTCTGCCCTGCCTCACTAACATCGTGCTAACCACAGCATCATCTTTAACAGTTGCTACAGGGGCATCAGATTTGCCCTGCCAAATGCCCCACGTTTCACAGTGCATGTTTTGACAGCTGTCAAAGCGGACTGACAAGGTACCACCTGCTTCAGTGCTTATCCTGTAAGTGCACCGCGTCTTCTGGATGTGGTTAGCATCCTAAAGCCTGTTAGAAATCTGGCTCTCCATTGCCTTATCTGCGATTCCTCATCAAGCAAGGGAGGCAGAGAGAAGAAATAGCTACCGAGGGTAGTGATCCTGGGCTAGGCATTGCGCTGTGTGTTTTAAGTTACCTCATTTTTGCTCTTTGAACAAGAATTTGTCATCTAACTTGCATTCACACATTAGAAATTTCATTCCCAGAGAAGGTAAGCAAATTATTCAAAGTCAAAAATGTATCACCAGTAGATTTAGCATTGATACCTATTTATCTAACCTTTGGCCCATTTTTATTTCTACCACATCATGTTACCTTTTAATCTATATCTCATCAGACCTGTTTTCTAATATTTTTGCTCCAATGTAAAAGAGAGAGAGAGAGAGAGAGAGAGAGAGAGAGAGAAGACAGAGAGAGAGAGAGAGAGAGAAGACAGAGAGAGAGCGCAAATCCTTCATCTATTAGCAGTGCAGTGTGGAGATTTGTCTTCTCATCCAAACTACAAACTGGAAGACATTTGCTTCTCTGGAATAAGACCTTTGGGACTGGGATAATTTGGTGAGTGAGTTACATAAACATGCTGAGATTAGAGTGGGTCCGAGTCTCAATTTAATTATTTCAGCTAAAACACTGAAGAAGGGTGAGGCTGTCACTATAAAACACTCTCTTTCCCACTTCAATGCTATTCTTTGCGTCTCACCAGAGCATTTTGACAGGAGTAGGTCTATTTTAAAGCAACCGACCTAAAATTTTTAACAAAGCCATAGTGTTCTCAGGGAAATTATTATTTTGAAAGCCACAGTTCATCTTGGAAAACTCCAAAAGACATTCCATAATCATTTCTCATGAAACAAAAATTAGAAGCCTCTTGAAAGAACCACGAGATGAGATTTCTTTTTGCAACAAAGACTGTGTGCTGAGCGGCATCAACATTTATATAACACTGCCCCTGCGAGAGAAAGAATAATATCTCTGGTCATAGGAATGTGGGACTCAGGAGTATGTTAATTCATTTCATTTATGTAACTCTTTGAAATTCCCAAAGACTGAAATGGAGCCAGGGAATAATCTGTGAATGTTGTTCCTACTAACAATCCTCTTGGATAAAATGAGGATAGTGGTTTCCATGAGGCCTGAGCTGAGGAATCCCAGGGGGAGAGAGAGGGAGAGGATGAGTCATAGCAGCGTTTTGGTTGGATGATGTGTCTAAATCCAAGATGGCAGGACCGATCTGCTTCTTCTAACTGCCTCACTTTCCTGGCATGCTTGGGAATTCAGCAAATACTTTTTGGATGAATGAGGAAGGAAGGCAGTCTTGCTTTATTTTTTTTTTATTTTGTGGTACTGGGGATTGATACTACCTCTGAGTTACACCCCCAGCCCTTTTTAGGTTTCTTTTTTTTAACTTTTTATGTTCATTTATTGGTGCATTGTAATTATACATTTTGATATATGTCAGGGTATGAACATCATACATGCACACATTGCACATTTAGCCCTCCCTCCAATCCCACCCTATTCCCTCCCCCTTCCCTCCCTTTCATGCTCCGGATAGTGATCGAGTCTTATAGGTTTGTGTATGTATATCATGTGCTATAGTGTGTTTCCCTCCACTCCCCTCCCAACTCCCTCTGTTAGGTCACCTTCTTTGTCCATCTAAAGATCTTTAGATAGCTTTCATTTTCAAACACTGTCTCACTAAATTGCTGAGGATCTCGCTAAATTGATGAGATTGGCCTCTTGTGATCCTCCTGTCTCAGTCTTCCAAGTACTGGGATTATAGGAGTGTGCCACCATGCCCAGTTAAGGCAGTCCTTTTGAGAAAATACATTAATATGTCTGAAAATAAATTTAATTCAGGTAGAGGCGCCGGGCGTGGTGGCGCACGCTTGTAATCCCAGTACTTTGGGAGGCGGAGACCAGAGGATCAGGGTTCGTGGCCAGCCTCAGCTCTCTCTCTCTCTCTCTCTCCCTGTCTCTCTCTCTCTCTCTGTCTCTCCTCTCTCTCCTCTCTTTCTACATAGTGAGGCCCTCCGCAACTTCGTGAGACCTGGTTTCAAAATAAAGTATAAAAAATAGGGCCGGGGGTGTAGCATGGAGGTAGAACGTCCCTGGGTTCAATCCCCGGTCTGCAAAAAAAAAAAAATAAATAAATAAATAAATAAAAATAAATAAATTTAATTCTGGTAGAGAAAAAAAGGCTTTTCAGCCTGACAGAAAGAAGTGGCAAGACTGGGTTCAAGTTCTATGGTGTGTGGCTTGGCTGTGTGTGGACCTCAAGAACATGGGGGGCTCTGAGCTGTCTGTCTAGTTCAGTGTCTAGCTTAGAGGCACATCTCTGGTGATTATGAAAATAAAGAATCATGGAAAAAAAACATAAAGACAGAGAATAATTCCCAAGTTCTGAGTGCAAATGGGTGGAAGATCTAGGTATCTTTTCAACCAAGTGACCCCACATTTAATGAACACGAGGTCCTGTATCAGAGACATGAATCCAGTAAAATCATGTCTAGAAAATGTTATAAAACAAAGTGAAAATTTAGCACATAGATTTTTGGATTATAATAGGTCACAGACTTTAAGTAGTGCCTTTAAATATTTAAAAATCAAGTTATATCCAGCCCAGTTAAATATCACTTCTTAAAATTTTTGAACATCATTTACCAACATTAAATGGGAATAATGCTCAGTCTTAATATAACCACCTCTTATCTATTTGCCCATTCCTCAAAGATCCTTGCATGAATAACAGCCTACTAGAAAAAAAAAGCAGGAATGATTCTGTTAAGCATTTCAGAATTAAAATATTCTTTTGAATAAGATCCTTTTATTTCACATTTCCTCCCCAAAGACCAGGTATTTACAGTAGCTGTCTTACTCTTAATGCCACTAACTTCATTTTTCATCTACTGGCTTAAAAAATACTAAGAGATAATACTTAATAATGGATGATTCTTTGTCTACTGTCTTCCTTGTTGAAAAGTGTGCCCTACACATAGTCTGAATCAGCATTTTGATGGTTGCTATGAGTAAAGATTAAAGTTTGATTCATACACAACCACAACACTGTCGCAACTTCTCTAGCAATCCTTTCTGTCCCCTCTGGACAGTGCTTTGTACCCCTAAAGTCCTTTCTGCTTAGCAACAATACTAGAGGAATCACTGAAGAGAATTGGTAAAAGTGATTTCCATGCCTGGAAAAATTGCATTTTAGCATGTTTTTTTTTTTTCCTAAAAACCAAGAGAAAATAATTGGACGATGCAATTTCATTGACCATGTAAGCCGCCATCTTCTCCGTCGCTCTTTAAAATTCTGTAACAGTGTGAAGAAACCTCATAGTCCATGGGCTCCCTGTAACCACCAAAAAGATAGACCAGTATTATGTTTATAAAAAATGAGAAAATAAAAATGAAGTTTTATGATAGACAAATATAGAACCAGGGAGATATTTCTGAGCAGGAAGGTTTACCCAGAACTTCTCAGGCAGCTTTTTGGCAAAGAAATCTGTAAAGATGGATGTGAACCCATGTAAATAAATTTGTACTTTCACTTTAAAGTTCACTTCACACACTAGTGATAAAAGATGACAGATTGGGGACCCGCAAAAAATTCCATCCACACTATCATCTTGCCCATGTTCAAGCAACATGCCACCTTGTAGGTCTGCTCATAGAATGGAAAATACTGGATTTTTCAAATACTCTTTGAAGCCAACGTTTTTCAATTTAATGTGTTTCAAGACCAGAAATACCAATTTCTGGCCAAGGTTTAACTCTCAAGGAATGCAAAGGTATCAGAACCCTTCAGAAGTTATTAGAGCCAATTCTTTTCCAGGATTCCCTCAAATGTCACTAGGGAGGTGTATTCATTCTCTAGAGTAACAGTGTTCACAGGATATGAATATTATTAAAGGGGATTTATCAAGTCAGTTTACACTCAGAAGCAGCATAGCCCCAAGTGGCCGCCCGCATCTGGAGAGACAGGAACCAGCAGCTGGGTGAGCTGTCCAAGAACTGGGGTCTCAAGATAGGAGTGAACAATGATGCAGTCCCAGACCAAGAGAGAAAGGCCAGGAAACTCCCTGGAGAATTGTTGGTGAAAGTCCAGTTAGAAGGTCAAAGGCGCTGAAGTCCAATATTCCAGGTGAGGGCGGACGAGCCTTCACCCAGGAAGAATGAAGCTTGCCTTCTTACTGCTTCCTCCTCCTTCTACCCTTTATTCCATTCTAGCCCCTGGTCTATTGGATAGTGTCCCCCACATCCAGGGCAGCACTGCGCCCTTGATGTGCTGTTCCTCATGCTAATCAACACACCCAAAGTCACATAATCCTAGGTGTCTCTTAATCCAGTTGACAACCCAAATTAGTCATCGTGGGGGGAGAACCTCCCTCCTTAACAGGTGGTCTGCAGCCTGCCTCAACTTTGACCTGCTCTCGTTCTCTTACTGGTGTCTGTCCCACACAGCGGGACCTCAACATATAAGTCCCCAGCATCCCCAGAACACTGGTCCCTGAAGAACTTTATTTAGATGAGAAGGAATTGCATTTCAAATAAAGTGGAAAATTGGGCATGGTGGCACACACCTGTAATCCCAGTATGTGGGAGGTTGAGACAGGAGGATTGCAGGTTCAAGGTCAGGCTTAGCACCGTGGTGAGAGCCTTAGCAACCTAGTAAGACCTATTTTCAAAAAACAAAATTTAAAGATATTAGGGGTGTAGCTAGGAGGTGGAATGCCCCTGGGTTCAATTCCCAATACCCCCCAAAAATGTACATTTTTTTATTCCTGGTTTGCATACAGGTATTATGATTGGTACAGGTTTCAGCAGAATCCCAAAAGGGTTTAGGTACAAAACAGCAGAACACTTTTAATTCACACAGATATTAATAAAACGCATTAATTTATCAAAACTACACTAATTCTCTCTTTCTCTTTCTCTCTTTCTCCTTTCTCTTTCTCTCTCTCTCCCTTCTCTTCTCCTGTTCTCTCTCTCTTTTCCAATTTACCTAGATGGACTTCTTTTATTCCACCAAGACAATCAGGTATTAGTTGAAGAGCAAAAACTAACTACTAAGGTAAAAATAACTAACTGTGGAAAACAAGGGCAAAGATAATTGGGACAAGCAAGACCACATAATCATAAAATAATTTAAAACTATCGCTTTATATGAAGATTCTACTACACAATAATATTTAACTTGAAAAACAGGGCTTTAGACATTTTATTTCTGGGCATTAATAAAAGATTTGCAAATGATGAAATTACATGCATAATAAGCATGAATAATTACCTTTAATATCTAGGGCTTAATATCTACCCTCAATTAGAATATGTAATTTCCTCAGAAAGTGATGTGCCAATCTTTACTCTCAGATAGTTGATCACTTTTGTGAATGAAAATCTAAAGACACAATTTGAAGCTGTGTATAAACTTTAATTGGGGAGGTATAAGAAGGGGAAATGAAAAAGGAGTTAAAACAGATTGTAAAATGTCAAATGGTTCAGATTTTGCTAAAACAATCTTGATTGTAGAGCTACTGAATTAATTAAGCTTACAGGATTATATGGTAACATATCAACTTGAAATGCCGAATTGTAAATTCATAAAGATAGAATAATTATGTTCACTGAATCATCCCTAAGCACCATTCCCAAAATATCACGGCATTGTCAATATCTTGAAATTATATTGTTATAGCATCGTGATTAGAAAGTAGAAACGGAATGAGGCCAGGTGTAAGGTATAAATTTAAATATGCAATCAACCTCAGTTACTTATCTTGATATGAAGCTTTCTGTAAAGTGTGTTTGTCTTTGGAAAAATAACTTGTGTAGATTGCTGGGATTGAAAAATCCCAGCTCTTTTTTCAAATATTCCTGAATTTAAAATACTGTTTGACTGTCTGAGTTTTCTAGTATAAATTATTCATGGTTAAGATTAATAATTTATTATGACTATAAATATTACTCATTCTAAATGAATAAAGATTTTATTCTCTCAGAATACTGCTTACATTTAAAGGATTGAAAGATAGCAATGAACCAGTAGGTTACTGTGTTAGAACATCCAAATCAAAATCAAGTCTTTCAATTATTTTGACTACATGACAAAACCAAACAACAAAATATTAAGAAACCATTAGATAATGATTGATGCCTAATTTTCATCTTAACATTTTTTGTATTAAGCAGACTTTTATTATCTGTTTTCATAATATTTATTATATATGCTTACCATTTTAATTAATATGCATTATCTGTAACATTTCCTTATTCTAATTATCTGTTTATAGAAATAATAAGATCATTTCATAGGAATATTCTTTCTCTCTCTCTCTCTCCCTCTCTTTCTCTCTTTCACTTTCTTTTTTATAGTGGGGATTGAACCCAGAGGCATTTTACCTCTGAGCTATACCCCCAGCCATTTTCTGTTTTGAAACAGGGTCTTGCTAGGTTGCTGAGAGTCTCACTAAGTTGCTGAGGCTGTCCTCGAACCTGCCATCCTCCTGTCTCAGCCTCCCAAGTACTGGGAGTACAGGCCTGTGCCACCATGCCCAGTTCTAAGATATTTCCTTTTCATTTATCTTTTATTCTGCTAAAAGTTTCTTGCAATGGGGCTTTGAGAGTTTCCTAGATGTTTAGAAATATATGTTCTGTTTATTTAAAAGCAAATACAAACATAGCAATGTAAATAATATAAAAAGTATTTTTACATACAATATACCTTTTATTAGATAAAAATGAGTAAAAACTTATGAACGAGGAAAACCATCTAACAAGACTGAAGCAAGAAACTTACCATAGAGTAAAACATACTCTATTAATCAGGAGACTTACCCAAATGTTGCAGGGAGATATCACATAATTGGATGATCTACAGATATTCCCGGATTTACGATGATTCAATTTGAGATTTTTCAATTTTCATGATGGCAAAAAAGTGATGCGTATTCAGTAGGAACCGTATAGGACTTTGAATATTTTGCATTTGGAACTTTTCCTGGGCTTGGGAAGGTTGGCTCACTTGAGATCCTATACAGCACCAGAGAGCAAAGTTCCCCATCAGCCTCTTGGCCAATGGGGGGACAACAGAATCTCTACAGTGTGCTGAGTTGCTGAGCTATGATGTCTGGTAGGTTAGTGTCTTAAATGCATTTTTAACCTTTGATATTCTCAATTTATGATGAGTTTATCAGGGACTGACCCCATCGTAAGTCAAGAAACATTTGCCTAACTAAGCCTGTGATTAGAACGAAGGTGTTGGAAGAGTGTTATTGAAACAGTTCTTTCTCATTCCCATCCCATAATCTAACCCAGGAATGAGAAGAACACGCCCCTCCGTGGCAGTCTAATCCACTTACTCGACATAGTATTTGGGAAGAATATTCGCTTAATACCTATTTATGATCCCAATACTTATCACAGGAGCAAGTTCCTGTTCTTTGGGCAGCTAGAAAACCAATGGTATTGGCAAATTATTACTGATATCTACTGTTTTTAAGTAAGTCACATTAAGATCTGTTTGAAAATTTTGGCTTATAATTGGCCTGATTTTTTCTTAACCCTTTCTAGTCATCCTTAGCTAAGAAGCCCCCAAATAGAAAGCATGCATGTGCACTCCCTCCCTCCCAAGTCACCACAGGTGATACTTTTGCTAAACTTTGAACAGTTCAGAACTTAGATCTTGTTCCCCCTCTGGCGTCCATTTCTTTCTCCTTATCACCTGTTATTTTCCACCCAGCCACAAAGCCGATGTCAGTCCCATGTCACTTAAAGCCAACGCCACTTAAAGATGGTTCTACTTACAATTTTTCAAATTTACCATGTTGCAAAACAGATGTGCAGTAAGTAGAAACCATCCTTTGGAGTTTGATCTTATTTTGAGCTAGAGATATGTGTCATAGACTCTTTCATGACACTGTGCAATGACAGGGAGGTATAGCTCCACGTCCACTAGTGCTAGAGAGGGTGAACACTAGAGACTAAAGTGTGCTGTGCTGCGAAACTATGAGGCTCAGGTTTTTGTTGTTGTAGTTCTTGTTGTTTGTTTTTTTTTTTGTACTAAGGATTAAGCCCGGGAGCATTCTACCTCCAATCTACACCCCAACCCTCTTTTATTTTTTATTTTGCATCAGGGTCTTACTAAGTTGATGAGGCTGGCCTCAAACCTCCAATCCTCCTGTCTCAGCCTCCTAAGTGCTGGGATTACAGGAATGTACCATTGCACCTGGCTTTTCAGGGCATTTTTGACTTAGATATTTTCAAATTACAATGGGTTCGTTGTGCCAATAGCCCATTGTAAGTCTAAGAGCACCTGTGTATCACTTTGTCCAGCTTGGATGCCTGCTAATGGCCTCGTGACCCGATTCACAAGTCACAAGGCCAGATGCACAATATACACAAGGTTTGAAACCATGCTGGGTTTGAAGAGCAAGGCAGGAAAAAATATTTTATGAATGGTGAAGCACCATACATGAAGACATGTACTTCACTGGAAATTATGGAAAGGGCACTTTTAATCTACTCTGAGCAATTTAAAGATTATTGTAGAAGGATATAAGGAATGACACAGAAAAGTGGAAATGTGAAATACAGATGCTTCTATTACCTACACACTTTAAAATTCTGTTAGCCTGTTTCCTTTCCATGTTTCTAATTGGACGTTACCAGTTTATATAAAAGCTAAATGGCCATTTATAGGTAAATGTGGTAGGAAAATTTGAAAACCTATTCTGCTGTTTGTTTGTTTTTTTTTTTTTGTGTGTGTGTGTGTGTATAGCTGGAGATTTTTTTTTTTTTTGCAGTACCGGGGATTGAACCCAGGGGCGTTCTACCTCTGCGCTACACCCCGGGCCCTACTTTTTGTACTTTATTTTGAAACCGGGTCTCACGAAGTTGCAGAGGGCCTCA
>PVJS01023471.1:9815-29666 GCA_004027185.1 Glis glis | reverse complement strand
GTGGCTAATTATGAGATGTCTGGGCGGCGGCCCTGACGGGTCCCAGAGTAGGGGCTGCGGACCCCTGGGCCTGGCGGGCGGAGGGCCCGGGCGCTGACGCAGATGTTTACCTGATGTCTTGAGCCGGAATCTGGTTTACATTGGGAAATCAGACTGTTTACAGGAGCCCACATCTGTGTCTTCCTCTCCTCTCTTTCATTGTGCTGTAATGTTCTGCAGGTCTCCCTCAGGTCCCCGCGGGGAGGTCGGGCTTCACGCGAGTCACGCCACTGCCGCGTGGCCCCGTGCAGGGACAGCTCAGCTCTGCTGGGCCTGTGGGGTGGCGACCCTGGGCCCAAGGTGGCCGCAGAGACACAGGGTGGGTGTTGGGGACACGGGGACCATCGGCTGGGCCCAGGGTAGTGGAGGGTGGGGTCCTTCTCCGCCATCCCCCAAATCACTGCCGGGGCAGGGGCTGAGCGGGACCCTGTAGAGTGTTCTGGAAGCCGAGGCTGAGAGTGGGCAGCGGCCTGTGTGAGCGGTGGCCGGGACACTGAGGATCCCTGGCCCACAGGGACTGAGTTCCAGGCCCCCACTACAGGGCAGGCATGGTGGGTCTGGCAGGGAAGGGGGCGGCGGGGAGGGGCCGGAGAGGACTCAGGACAGCAGTGCGTGAGCAGGGTGGGCTGCGGCTCAGGGCCACACCTGCCCCTTGCCCTTCTCTCCTGTTCCTCTGATGGCCCAGGGTCAGAGGCCTCTGAGGTCCAGCCGTGGACTAAGGCCCTGGAGTGCCTGACCCCTGACCTCTTCCCGGATCGGCCCTGACTGCCCTCAGCCAGCAGGTCTACACCAGGATGCTCTGGCTTCAAAGACACATTCCTGGTCGTCCTTCTCCAGAAAACTGAGCCCAACTCTGCGGGTCCAGGCCCCTGCCCTTCGCCATGGGGCCTGCTACCCTGGGCGGGGTTCGTGACAGCCAAGTGCCTTTCGTGGTCACGTGCCTTCAGCTCTCCCGGGGGCGCTCTCCTCTCCTCCCACAGGGCCTGGCACCCTTGCCTCCTCCATCCTGCCCCCGCCATGGCGGCCCTCCTGTGCCCCAGGAGACTGTCCAGCCTGGAGACCCTGAGGGTGTCACCTGCCCACAACCCACTGGGGACCGAGCGCACCTCCAACCACTCTCCCTTCCCACCCACCCCATTCTGGGCCTGCACTTCACCCCCAGCCTCCGGGACTCCAACCAGGAGCCAAGCAGGTGGCCTCAGGTGTCTGTCTCGACTCCACTGGCCACGGTCACGGTCCAATGGCCATGACCCCAGCCTCTCTTGCTGGCCACTGCAGCTCAGGGACTAGGCCTGGCGTCCCAATGTGGCTGGCTCTGCCCACCAGGCCCCGGCACTCACTGCAGACAGGCTGGGCACCCTGGGCCCAGCCCCACAGGCTACACTTGGGGAAGGGCATCCTGCCCACTGGACATGGAGGTCGAGGCCACGTGCTCATTAGGACATCGTCCCCTCTCAGACCCCAAACCCCACCAGAGCACCAGGTGAGGTGGGGCCTGTCGCCCCAAGTCCCTGAGCATCTGCATGGACAACCTCTGCTCTGTCTCTCTGCTGGTGTCTCCTCCTGGGATCCCAGGACCCCATAGGCAGTGTGCCCATGGC
The DNA here is from genome assembly GCA_004027185.1 of Glis glis. Taxonomy (NCBI): domain Eukaryota; kingdom Metazoa; phylum Chordata; class Mammalia; order Rodentia; family Gliridae; genus Glis; species Glis glis. The sequence goes on along the minus strand of PVJS01023471.1, from coordinate 28,026 downwards.
AGCTCTGTGTGCCTCGGTGACTCCAGACGGGGCCTCAGACTGTTCCTTGTCAGAGGAAGTCCCACAGTGCCCTGCTTCAGGGTGAAGCCAGGGTCCTAGGCCAGCAGCCCAGGCCGACTTGAACTGTCCGCGTCCATCGTCTGTCCAGGGAAGAGCCTGCGCCCACAGGCCCCTCCTGCCCTCTGACGGGGCCTGGTGCCGACTCCACAGGGTGAGCCCTAGTGACAGGACCAGGAGCCAAGTTCACCCAGGCGCCCTCACAGGCAGCAGACCACGTGCTGCACCCCACCCCAGGTGAGGCCTTCTGTCACACTTCCTGGGGCTGTCTCACTCCTTCCTTCTTCCTTCCTTCCTTCCTTCCTTCCTTCCTTCCTTCCTTCCTTTTCTCCTTCCTTCCTTTTCTCCTTCCTTCCTCCCTCCCTCCCTCTTTCCTGTCTCCCTTCCTTCCCTTCTTCTTTTCTTTTTCTCTTCTTCTCCTTTTTCTTTTCCATTGGGCCGCAGTGTGACATTACATTCGTCCTGTGAGCCACTCCGAGGCCACAGCTCGATGGCTTTAGGAGCATTCAAGTTGTTCTCAGCACCGTCCACCCAGGACTCTTCATCTTGTGACACTGAAGATCTGTCCCCACAAACCCACTCCCCTCCCTCCCAGCCCTGGTGCCCACCTCTGCTTCTATCCTTGCAGATGTGACCACTCTGGGGACCTCATGTGTGTGGGTCCTACGGCATGTATCTGTCTGTGACTGGCATATATCACTGAGCACGGTGTCCACAGGGCTCATTCATGTCGTGACAGGATCTCCTGCCTCTACAGGGCTGAATAATATTCCACTTTGTAGACAGACGACATTTTGCTTGTCTGTTCAGCCGGGGATGGATGTGAGGGCTGTGTCCCCTTTAGTGACTGTGAATACACTGAGGAGCACGGTATACAAATGTCTCTGCAAGTCCCCGGGCTTGTTCTTGGAGGACACACCCAGGAGTGGCATTGCTCAATCGGTGGTGACTCTTGTCTTGTCTTTGGCCTGCTTTCCGCTTCCTAGAATGCGAGGGAATGGCCGTTGCTCCAGCAGCCATCTAAAGCCATGGGCACGGATTCCTCCCGTCAGGGGCACGGAGCGGGCAGACAGAAGGAGCTTGGACCCTGGCTCTATGTCGGCGCCTTCAAAACCACCTCATCAGACCCTCTGCGGATGGATCGCATCAATGCGATAGGGAATTCGAGTTCAATCTTAAGACATTGTTCTGTGAGTTTTCTGTCATCTAGGGCTTCTTTCAAAGTGATCGCTAGCTTTAGAATAATTAGAACGATACACTCTTGCTGTAGACACAAATAAAACCCGGGGTCCCATGGAGCGCCATGCCTCCAGAGGTTCCACTGCCTGGGCTCTGCCAGCCCTCCCGTTTCCCACGCAGACACCAGCTCGTTCCCTGCGAGACTGTCACCAGATACAGGGATCTCTCCGGGTTTCCCACGCCATTAAATCTTTTCTGGATCAAGGGTTTTAGTGGCTCACTAATATTCCGTCATGAGCTGAGCCCTTTTTATGACACTCTGGGCATCTTGAAGCGCAGCGTCCTCGTAAATCGCTCTGCGAACGCTTTGTAGATAAGAGGCGGCAGGGGATGCTGTGCGGAGGCTCCTGCTGGGCTTGCCAGCTGTGTCCAGCCGTGCCGGCCTCCTGCTCGCAGGTCGGCCTCGCTCTAGTGGAGGCTCGCCTGCGCTGCGCAGGGCCGGGCCAAGCCACCGGCTGCCGCACCTGTCTCTGGTGCCGCGGGGCCCTGGCTCCAGCGCCCCCTCCGCCTTCTGCTCTTGCTTTTCTTTCTTGTCGTTGTTGACGGTATGGTCGAGCGCATTTCATACCTGTGGTCCATTTTAGGTTTTCCATAGTTTATTTGATTAAAGCGGTTAGCACATTCTTCACTTTTTAGTGTTGGGGCGTTATAGAAAGCAGACCCTGTTGTTACATTTCGCAGGTGTTTTTCCACAGTTTGAGTTTGTTTGGTTAGGAACTTGATTTGCTATTTTAAAACACCTTTATTTGCTTTCGCGGCTACAAAGGGCCAGTGCGCAGGTACAAGCACACACGGCGCGGTGCGTGCGGTTAGTGGCCACTGGCCGTCGTGTCTGGAGTGGGACTGGAGAGGGGACCACGCATTCTTGGTGATCCTGGTGAAGGGAAAGGGAGACCCTGGGTGCTTGTGTGATGGCTTAATGAGAGCACCCCACAGTCCTCGTGTCCAGGGCAGCCCTTTGTCACCACAGAGCACAGATCTGCCCCGGGGGCCCTTGTTCTCTGCTCCTGTTCATGCGACATGGAGACTGACCCAGGGCTGCTGTGAAACCATGGCTGTCGGCTCCAGAAAATGACATCTCTGTTCCAGATGGGGGTTTAGGACTGTCACCTGGCCTCTGGGCTGAGACGGGTTGGCCGGGGTTCACAGGAGTAGACAGTGCTGCCTGACCAAGGCCCCGGGGGACTCCTGGGACCCTGACCAGGCCCTAGGGTGGCCTGTGAGCCTCAGACCCCAGCCCTGTACCCCTGACCCACCCACCCTCAGCATGGCCATGGCGGCAGCATCCTGGCAAACGTGGCTCTCAGGAAGGCCTGGGGCCAGGCTGTTGATAGCACAGGGTCTCCATGAGCTGAGCCATCCTGGTCTCACAGGGTCGGTTCATGCAGTGGAGACCGTCGGCCCAGGCCCCGCTCCCTGCACACCTCACGGTGCGTTCCAAATCACAAGGGCCACTGTCCCTCGGTGCTGAGTTGCTTCCATAGCTGTCACACATGCAGCTGAACAGGGACGATGACACCCTTGTCATTGCCTGGCCCCCCAGGAGGGGTGGGGGCTTTTTTGCTGCTTGTTCTAATGTCTGCTGCCCGCTACAATGTCTGTGGCTAATGTCTGCTGCTTCTAGGTGCAGAGCAGCCTGTTACAATGTCTGCCGCCTGTTACAATGTGGGCTGCCTGCTACAATGTGAGCTATTTGCTATAATACTGCTACAATGTTTGTGCTTTGCTACAATGTTGCTACTTGCTCTAACATTATTGACTGTGCCTGCATCATCTGGGTCCACTGCTGTCCTTGTGTCCCCTGCCCTGCATGGGATCTGGGGCCAAAGTGACATGATGATCAATCATGCCAGTGCTCCTGTTGCTCGCCACCGCGAGTGTGATGAGGTCCCTGGGCCCTGGCCCAGGAGCCACGGTGGCTGCAGCCCTGGCTTGGAGCACAGTTCTTCTGGGAGAGACTGCAGCTTTCCTGGGTTCCTGCTCCAGTGGACAGGAGTTGGCCTCTGAAAGGCAGTGACAGGCTGGCTCCTCTGCCTCTGCTGGGCAAGCTGTCTCCCTGGGCTCCTGCGGTCACAATCTCCCCAGCCACTGAAAGACAGCTTCCTTCCTCCTCCCCTGTTCCCCAGTATCCCTGCAGCTCCCCCTTCTTCTTGACCACCTCTCTGATCTCCACTCTGAGGTCCACCTTCCTGGCTCCGATGGTCCTATGCCCGCAGCTTCTCCTTGTTTATGAGATCAATATTCCATCTCTCTTTCTTTCTCCCTCCCTCTCCGCTCTCCTTCCCCTCTATCTCGGTATGACATCTGTATGCAAGAAATTTCGCATGTGATGCTCAGCCCATGACTCGGCCCTAGGCCCACATACGACCAGTAGCCACAGGCTGGACACCCTCTGGCGCCCTGCGTCTGAGCCACGTCTAGTGCAGCCAAGGATTCTCACCACCCCCTTCCCTGCTCCTGCGGAGGTGCCATCGTCCCCAGTGAGGGCCTGAGAGGCTGCCCTGGGACTTGCCCCCCCCCAAGCCCACATTGCACCATCACCGGTCCTGTGATTGCCACCCAGACTCATCCTTGTCTCGGGATCATGGATGACCTTTGCCACAAGCCGGCCACTATCAGCAAGGTCTATCGCCTGGCTCAAGCTCTCTTGCTGTCATTGGGTGGTCACCTGCACTCATTCCTCCCTCTGGCAACCCTTGATCCCTGAGAACCAGGATGTGCTTCACACAGCAGCCAGTCTCTGGCTTCTCTGCCTCAAGGCCCCTTAAGATAAAAATACTTAAGATGACGTTGGTGGCCTCTGAGCCCCTGCTGCTGACGCGAAACAGGCGTGTGCAGGTGTCAGGGCCACGGCCCCCTGTACACTCGGGTCGGGCTCCATTCTTTTCGTGTTTTGTTATTAAATAAAGTTGGTTAATTCAATTCTGTAGCTTATTGTCCATCGTTCATGGGCAAGGTCAAGCGCAGCCACTGGGCTCTGTGTTTACTTGGTGTGTGTGCCTGGGATGGAGGGGAGAGGGCGCCTTCCTGCCCTGGGCGAGCAGCATCCACCATGCAAACCACCAAGATCTTGCCAAACACCAGACACCAGCCCTCGGGTGTGTTTTCTGCTTTTCTTTCTTTCTTTCTTTCTTTCTTTCTTTCTTATTTCTTTAATTTGTGTGCTCATCTTGATCAACGCCCCTCTTTCCCTCTTTCACAAAAGTTATCACGTTAGAACCTTCGCTTCTAATTTGTCTGTGGATTATTTTCAACTAAATCAAAGGCCCACAACGTGCGTGTTGTTCTGCATCGTGACTAGTTTCTGTATTTCCTCTAATTGATGAATGCCTTTAATTATAGGAGGGAGACCTTCTTATTGCTACTAGGCAAACAATATAATGGTGAATACATTTTAAGCCAAAGCTTTCCCCCATCCCTTCCCTTCCCAATCCTTGCACAGTAGGTAACCTTAGTGCGATCTCACCCAGCTATCTGTGCTGTTACCAACATCTATACATATTTATTTTTTACTTATAAAATAGGGATTTTTTAAGGTCAACATATGTGGAGATCACTCATTCTTTTCTCATTATATCCCACGATGTAGCTGTAGCACCCTGGATCCAGCAATTCCCCTGTTGGTGGAAAATCATCCTATTTCCACATCATTTGTTTGGTATTGTTCTGCAGTTCCCATGACACAGAACGCAGCTGTAGACATCCTTGTTTATGAATATCTTTGTGCTGACATGTTACCGTTAAGACTAAGATCCAACATGGGAGAGCCAAAGGATAATTGCATTTCAAATTTAAAAGATGAACATGAGAGAAAAAAAAAAACTGGCAGAAATGTGAGCAAATGATGCACACAGGAAGTTCACAAAGGAGAGGACAGACGGAGGGCCAGCGCTCACGCCAAAGAGCCAGCAGCTGTCCTGCAAACGCAAGGGGACGGGGCGCAGGAGGCCCAGGTCAGCCATGAGCAAGCGGAGACCGCACCACCAGTCGCGGCTGGCAGGGCGACGCTCGGCCAGCCAGCCTAGGAGTTTCCTGGTTTGGGCTAAAGTCCAGCACCTCAGGAGACCTCCGACACCTGGGCAAAGCGGGCAGAGGAGCGGTCAGAGAGAGTTCCGATAGAGTCAAGTAGATCATCAGTATTAAGCGGAACCTGTCACCGCAGGTGTCCTTGCCCCAGCCGTCCCCGCCTTCTTACAGGGCTGCCAGCTGCCGTGATCCCCTGGTCTATCACATCCTTAGACCCCCCAACAGGAACCCGCCCCTGTCCTTGGTTTAGTGGCAGTGCTTTGGGCTTCGGGTTTTAAAATAGGAATTTGCTGCTGGCCCTGGACAAGTTCTGTTTTTCATATCTAAGCGGTTTCTTTCTGCCTTGTGTCACACAGGGTTTTGTTTAAATCCCGGGCTGGGGTGTAGCTGAGTGGTAGAGCCCTTGTCGAGCAGGCACGGAGCCCTGGGTTCCATCTCCAGCACCAGAGTAAACAAAAACAAACATGAGCCCTGTTTTCTCCTCTGCTTCGGCAGTCTTGGGGAGGGCACGATGCCTGTGGGCTGCAGGTGGCCCTGTGCAGGGTGATGGGGGACCCCGGGGAGAAAGCTGAGAGTGACATCAAAGAAAGTCTGGGAAGCCAGTCTCCCTGGCGGGGGTCGGGGGAGACTCCCAGCTCACAGCTTTGCCACCCAGTTTTCTGGACAGAGGGGGAAACAGAGGCAGAGACAGAGAGAGACAGAGACAGAGAGAGACAGAGACAGAGAAAGACAGAGACAGAGAGAGGTGCCTGGCAGGACAGCTGGTGTGAGGGTTTGCAGAGTATGTAACACAGGCAGACTCAGAATGGCCAAAGTTCTTCTTGCTGGGGCTATCTTAAAAATAATTCAGCTGAGCATGGTGGTGCACACTTGTAATCCCAGTACTTGGGAGGCTGAGACTGGAGGATCCGGGTTCGCAGCCAGCCTCGGTTACTTAGTGAGGTCCTCTGCAACTTAGTGAGACCCTGTTTCCAAACAAAGAATAAAAAATAGGGCTGGGGGTGTAGCTTGGAGGTAGAATGCTCCTGAGTTCAATCCCCAGTACTGCAATAAATAAATAAATAAATAAATAAATAAATAAATTTCAATTTATAAAAGTTTGTGTCATGTTGGGTGCCTCTAGGCTTTGAAATCTTGAGTCTTGGCCTGAAATGACAAAATAGACAGCCCAGAAACCACCTTTGGCTCATTTGTGTGATAATCACCCGGGACTTACTTCCTGCTGCAGTGAGTGTGGCCTGAGCTGGGAGGGAGGTTTACACCTGGGGAAGGTCCGCCAGGAGAGAAGCAATGGCCTCCTTCACCCTGGACACGCGGGTAAACATGGGTGCTGCAGCACTGACCCGGGAAAGGAGGGAAGACGGACGCCCAGAGAGGAACTGCCCTCATTCCGCTTTCCTCCATTAACTCCTTTCCTGTGTCATGGGAAAGGCCAGGAGTCCTGAACGCTTTGACATATTAGCCCAATAGGAAGCTCAGCCCCTGGCCGTGTGCCCCCAGGTCCCCAGGAAGCTCAGACCCCAGCTGTGTGCCCCCAGGTCCCCATGAAGCTCAGCCCCTGGCCATGTGCCCCCAGATCCCCAGGGAGCTTAGACCCCAGCCATGTGCCCCCAGGTCCCCAAGAAGCTCAGACCTGGCCGTGTGTCCCAGGTCCCCAGGGAGCTTAGTCTCCAGCCAGGTGCCCCCAGGTCCCCAGGAAGCTCAGCCCCCAGGCCCCCAGGAGGCTCAGCCCCCACCCCCCGTGTGCCCCCAGGTCCCAGTTTCCCCTGTTTGTGGTTTCCAGGTTTCTGACCTAAAACGAAGCGAGCAGAGAAGCGATTGCACAGCTATCCTAGCCGAGGACCACCCCTGCCTTGCCAGACGCCCCTCGTTCACCCTCAGGGGAGGCTGGGGTGGGGTGGGCTCAGATTCCCTAAATACGCTGTCCGGAGTGTCCACGCAGAGCCCACGGCCAGGCTCATGTGCCAAGGGCCCCATTCCGTGACGCTGGCATGACCGTTAGGCCGTAGGGCAGGGCTGGGGCAGATGGAAGGGGCAGCAGGCATGCAGGGACACCCGCATGTGTGCCCTGGGCGAGGGAGACCCCCAGGGCTGACTCTGGGATGGACAGCCATGTCCTGCACATGGGTGCCAGTGCTGAGCCTGCGCGGAGTGCCAGGTCTTCCTGAGTCCCTGGCTGTAAAGGAGGCCTGGGCCAAACCAGGGCTTTGTCCTCACCATCCACCCGGTTGCAGCTCCCAGCACACAGCACCTCGCCCGCAGCTCTGGGGGACCGACCTCATGGGCCAGGCCAGGGTCTGCAGACTGGACACCCTCTCTCTGGCCTCAAGCACTTGTTGCTGCCTCCCCTCTGGTCATTAAAGCTGCTCCCCAGCCGGACGTGGTGGCACACACTTGTAATCCCAGTACTTGGGAGGCTGAGGCAGGAGGATCCGGGTTCGCAGCCAGCCTCAGCTACTTAGTGAGGCCCTCCACAACTTAGAGAGACCCTGTTTCAAAATAAAGAATAAAAAAATAGGGCTAGGGGTGTAGCCTGGAGGTAGAATGCCCCTGGGTTCAATCCCCGTACTGCAAAAAAAAAAAAAAAAAAAAAAAAAAAGGGCTGCTCCTTATCCCTTTCGCCATTCAACAGTGCCACCTGGTGGCGGACTGCACAGCTGCAGCCAGTGTTTTCTTGGCTTTTTTAAAAATTAAGAGGGAAAATAAAAGTGTCTACATTATATGCAATAGAAAGGAGTTAAATCTCCGAGATATTCTTTTAAAAAGCTGCTCTGGCTGGGCCTAGAGTAAGGACACCGGCAAACTCAGAAAATAGGAGTGGGAAGACCATTAGGTGCACACACACACTCTCACGCTCACACGCTCACACACACAGCTCTGCGAAAGTGACACAGCAAACACTCACAAACACCCAAATTTAAGCTAGACATAGCTGTTTATCATGCTTTTGCCCCTTTAGTTCTTCAAGTGTGTACAATTTTTCAAACAGCCAACAGTCTGAGCTCCCGGGCACAATCCTCCAAGTTTCATTGAAGCAGCAGCAACGACGAAGCCCTCCTCAGGCTCCCTTACCTTGCAGGTTGAGGCGCCATGCCCGGGGCTGTCGGAACACCCCTGTGCTTCTCACGGGCACCGGCTCTGCCTTTCTTAGTGGCCAGAGTGGGTCTAGCATGAAGGATGAGAACAAGAAGGTCCCCACAGGCCAGGCATCCCCCGGTCAGCTGTGCCCGGCCGGATCTCCAGCGACCCTTCCTCTCGCTTCTGGCCACGGCTGCTCGGCTTGGGTGTCCTTGCACACTCTTGACAGGCGGCAGAGGGGAGCGGTGGCAGTAGCTCCGGGGCATGTGGTTGCAAAGCCAGGGACGTGAGAAACCGGGGTCAACTGCGAGGGTCTGAGCCCCTGGGCGGCTCAGGCAGAGCCCAGAGTGGGGTGCGTGCTTTGAACATGACCCTCCAAAATCCATGCCTCGAAGCTTTTTTTTTTTTTTTTTTTTTTTTTTTTGGTACTGGGGATTGAACCCAGGGGCATTCTATCTCTGAGCTACACCTCCAGCCCTTTTTTAAATTTTCTACTTTGAAACAGGGTCTCACTAAGTTGCTAAGGCTGGCCGTGAGCCTGTGATCCTCCTGTCAGACTCCCACATACTGGGTTTGCAGACACGCGCCACCGCTCCTGGCTAGGAACTGTCTTCAGAATGGAGACTGCAGCAGTAGTTCCTGTGGGATCTCTAGCCTGCCAGCCTGCCCACCACGATGCCATGAGATAATTCCTTCAAGGAAACCTCTCACTTTGTCTCTGTTTTTGTCTCTCTATATCTATCTATCTACATTCCATATATACAGTGTGTGTGTGTGCGTGCACAGATATAGAATATAGCTATAGAAGATAGAGATCTGTATCTATCCACACCTATATTTACATATATCTCTATCTATATATAGAAAGAGAAAGAACTCATAGGATATACGCACATCCTATGATCTGTTTCGCTGGAAACCCCTGACTACTGCACGTGCACATCAGGAAAGGAGCTAGCTAGCAGGGTGTGTCAGGATCCGGGAGGAGGCTCAGGACATGGACACCCCCTGTCCCATGTGGCCCCTGCAGCCTTGGTCTGGTGATGGCTGGTGACACTCTTGAACCCAGGAGCTCTCAGCCAATAATCAACATGCATTTTTTTTGTGTGTGTGGTACTGGGGATTGTACCCAGGGGCATTCTACCTCCGAGCTACACCCTCAGCCCTATTTTTTATTCTTTATTTTAAAACAGGGTCTCACTAAGTTGTGGAGGGCCTCACTAAGTAGCTGAGGCTGGCCTTGAACCTGTGATCCTCCTGTCTCAGCCTCCCAAGTACTGGGATTAAAAGTGTGCACCACCACGCCTGGCCTAACATGCATTTATTGAGTGCTACTGAATGCCTCACCTGACCCCACGCAGACAAATCCAGAGCCAGTGGTGGCCCTGGGGTTTAACTTTGTGACTTGGGCGACTGTTCTGAACTATGGGCCCTCTGAGCCGTGCACTATGTTGCAGAAGAGGCCACCGGTGGCTTCTCCTCTCTCTTAGCATGGTCTCCACGCTCTCCTGAACAAGTGACATTTAAAGGTGGCATGGAGTTCTGTCCTATCAATGTGGGGTCTCAGTGCCCTGCGCTCCCTTCTGGCTCAACCGGAAGGCGGAGTGAGCCCTAGCCCCAAATCTGAGCCCACGGCCACATGCCGCATCAGCAGCAGAGGAGAGCCGGTCCAGGTGGGACCAGCCTTCCCTCGGGGTGCTAATCTGCAGCACTCACAGGTCAGGGACAGGCACAGACTAGTCCACTCCCCGGGGCAAGGGGACAGCCGGGGTTGTCCCAACCCCCGCTACTCCATGGGGACAGGAAGCCGAGGGCAGCAGCCAGTGGCCAGCAGAGGCGCCTCCTCCCCTCGTTCGAATAGTCACACTGCCCACGTCCAGGCCCTCTGGCTGCAGCTGTCAGTGGAGGCAGCTGTGTGTCCCCCAGGGCAGACTTCCAGCCAGGGTTTGGTTCACACTGGGATGCTGACGGCCATCTGACCACCCTGGGCTCCCTCCACAACACACAGACACAGGTGTCTGACTCAGGAACCCCAAAGCAGAGCAACTTCAACCCAACTAAGTCACCAAGCAACCCCTTCCCACAGTCAGTGCTAGAGACCTGCAGTCCTGTGTGCGAGGCGAGGGCGCCCTCTGGCGGGTGCTCCACCGCATTCCCCAAGTTCCTGCACGGGTCTGGGAAATCCAGTGGTATCAGGTGTGTGTGTGTGTGTGTGTGTGTATGTGTGTGAGATAGTGGGATTGAACTCAGGGGTATTCTACCTCTGAGCTAGACCCCATCCCTATTTTATTTTTATTTTTGCGGTACTGGGGATTGAACCCAGGGGCATTTTACCTCCGAGCTACACCCCCAACCCCATTTTTTAATTCTTTATTTGGAAATAGGGTCTCACTAAGTTGTGGAGGGCCTCACCAAGTAGCTGAGGCTGGCCTTGAACCTGAGATCCTCCGGTCTCAGCCTCCCAAGTACTGGGATTACAAGCATGCGCCACAATGCCCAGCTTATTTTTTATTTTGAAACAAGGTCTCTTGTTTCAGAAGTTGCTGAGGGCCTCCCTAAATTGCTGAGGCTGGTCTCCTGTCTCAGCCTCCAGAGTACTGGGATGACAGGCACATGCCACCGCAGCCAGCCCAATGGTATCTTTCTTACAGACAGCCCACTCTGGTTCAGGCACCAAATCACATGGGCTACCGCGTGGCCTGAGTCTGATGTGACCTCACACCTGGGTCCCAGTGCCGTGGGAACCCCAGGGACACGGCGGCCCTGTCCAGGTTGCCAAGATTTTGTACAGAGGAAAGGAGTGGCACCTCTCTGCAGTCCCCACTGTCCTCCTTCATGGGAACAGGACAGCAAGACAAAGGTTAGGGTTTTGTGTGACAGCAGGTTCTTTCCCATCCCCCCCCCCCGCCCCACTCCTCTTTCTTGTCTAACATGTTACCTTTTTTTATCATTTAAAACCTCATAAACGCAGGAGCAGGTGGGTATGTGGGGGAAATGCACCAGGTGATGTGTGCATATATGTTTTATTACTTTGAATCTCACTATGATGTACGATGACATTGCACCAAAGCATTTTAAAAGCTGGGCGTGGTGACACACACCTGCAATCCCAGCACTCGGGAGGGAGGCTGAGACAGGAGGATGTAGGTTCAAGGCAACTTAGCGAGACCCTATTTCAAAATAAAATAGGGTTGGGGGGGTATAGCTCCGAGGTAGAATGCCCCTGGGTTCAATCTCCAGTACCAAAAACAAAACAGAACAAAATTATTTTAAAGTTTTATAAATGCAAGAATCCCGTTACTGTGGGTCAGAGGCCTAGGGCAGAGCTGGGGAGCTGAGCCCTGTGGGTCCCCAGCGGGACCTGCCCTGCCCTTAAAGAGAAGGGAAGGGAAACCAGACGGACCATCCTGAGTCTGTGTCATTTCCATTCAAAAACACTGTTTTCCCCCGAGAAAAGGTGTTATTAAAAATAGCCTGTTCTCACTACAGAAACAGGAAGGCCTGCTTTTAGGCATGTGAAATATTTCCCGTCAGGCGTGAGAATTGGTACAAGACAATTGGAAATCCAGCCCTGCTCTGCAGCCTCAGGGCCGGGACCCCCACAGACACCAACGTCCCAGATGCTCTAGTTCCTTCTAGAAAATGCTGTCGTGTTTACACAGAACCCAGGAGAATCCTCTTGAAGACTTTAAGGCATCTCTAGGGGACTTATAATTAATACCTCACACAACAGACAGGCTGTACAAATAATTGTTGTCCTGTATCAGTCAGGGGATGATGACCTGCCATCACGAGTGCGAGGCATAGGAGGACACTGAAGACCACTCGTCTCAGCCGGGCGTGGTGGCACACGCCTGTCATCCCAGTACTTGGGAGGCTGACACAGGAGGATCGCAGGTTTGAGGTCGGCCTCAGCAAGTAGTGAGACTTTCATCAACCTAGTGAGACCCTGTTTCAAAATAAAAATAAAATAGGGCAGGAGGTGTAGCTCGGAGATAGACCGTCCCTGGGTTCAATCCCCAGTTACACACACAAGATCATGCGTGTGCACGTGCGCGCGTGCACACACACACACACACACACACACACACATACACACACACCATTTGTCTTGTAGACCATCGCCTCCCTTCCCTGTGGTTCTTTTGTGCAAGGGAGATGTTACCATTAACACATGCATCGCATGTCCATCACAGATGTGCACACACAGCACTTCAGGCTGCGACCATTTGTCAATATGGGAATGTTGCCCTGAAGTCAATTATTAGTCTTTATGGTGGAGGATAAACATCTACCATCTGATACTGTGGTTGAGCCAATTAGCCACTTTTCTCAGCATCAAATTGCCCAGATGTTTATTTTATTCTATTTATTTATTTTATGGATCCCAGGGCCTCGCTTGTGCTAGGCAAGCACTCTACCACTGAGCTAACCTCCAACCAGATTTTGTGTGTGGGTGGTACTAGGGGCTGAAATCGGGGGCATTCTACCTCCAAGCTATACTCTCAGCCCTTTTTATTTATTTATTTATTTATTCATTTATTTATTTATTTGCGGTACTGGGGATTGAACCCAGGGGCATTCTACCTCTGAGCTACACCCCCAGCCCAATTTTTTATTCTTTATTTGGAAACAGGGTCTCACTAAGTTGTGAAGGGCCTCACTAAGTAGCTGAGGCTGACTGAGAACCCGGATCCGCTGGTCCCAGTCTCCCAAGTACTGGGATTACAAGCGTGCACCACCACGCCTGGTGTTTTATTCTTTATTTTGAAACAGGGTCTCACTAAGTTTCGGAGGGCCTCACTAAGTAGCTGAGGCTGGCCGCGAATCTGCGATGCTCCTGTGTCAGCCTCCCAAGTACTGAGGTTACAAGCGTGTGCCACCACGCCCGGCTTCTCAGCCCATTTTTTTTAAAAATTATTTTTCATTTTGAAACAGGATCTTGCTAGGTTGCTGAGAGTCTTGTTAAGTTATTAGGCTGGTCTCAAACCTGCAATCCTCCTGTCTCAGCCTCCCAAGTACTGGGATTACAGGTGTACACCACCACGCCCGGCTAAGAATTTGGAATCTTAATAAACTTTTCTCCGTACTGTGTGATTTTGTTTACTGTGGTTTAAGGACAAGCACAGCTGGGCTGTGGTCTTAGAGTCAGGAACGCGGCTGCTGGATGGGACGTGGGTGTCCGTTAGTAATTAAATGGCACCGAGGGCATACGCGGGGAGCCTGCACATGGGATGGAAACTTAGTAAAGAACTTAATAGAAAGCAATGATGCTTTAATATAGTTAGGATTCTTTTTATTAACACTTTAATGATAATAAAGGGAACCTCCCACTGCAAGCAAAGGACACCTGGAGCTGCCACCAGACACTGGCCACTAGGGGGTGCCCAGGTCTTGGTATGTCGAGTCTCCATATAAATTTTACTTTATTTTATCTTTTTTTTTTTTTTTTTTTTGCGGTACCAGGGATTGAACGCAGGGGCGTTCTACCTCCGCGCCACGCCCCCGGCCCTATTTTTTCTATGCTTTTTTATTTTTGAAACCGGGTCTCACGAAGTTGCGGAGGGCCTCGCTAGGGAGAGAGAGAGAGAGGAGAGAGGAGAGAGAGAGAGAGAGATTGATCGCACGCGCATGCGCGCTGAGGCTGGCCGCGAACCCGGATCCTCCGGTCTCCACCTCCCAAAGTACTGGGATTACAAGCGTGCGCCACCACGCCCGGCTTACTTTATTTTATCTTATTTTATTTGCAGTACTGGAGATTGAACCCAGGGGCGCTTCGCCACTTGACCACTGAGCTACATCCCCAGCCCTCATTATTTTTTTGTTCTGAGACATCATCTCACTAAGTTTCTGGAACTTACCATCCTCCTGCCTTAGCTGGAGAGGTCCCCGGGATTGCCGTGTGCACCGGCTCCACATAATTTTTGTTTGTTTGTTTTTATGTGTGTGATACTGGGGATTGAACCCAGGGGCATTCTACCTCTGAGCTACACCCCCCAACCCTATTTTATTTTTTATTTTGAAACAGGGTCTCACAAAGTTGCTGAGGGACTTGATAAGTTGCTGAAGGTGGCCTCAAACTTGCAATCCTCCTGTCTCAGCTTCCCAAGTACTGGGATTACAGGAATATGCCATTAAGACCTACTTCCATATAACTTGTAGAGCCAGTTTATCAGTTAAACCATCAGGGATTTTGACAGGGACGACATGGGTTCTAGGCATAGGTTTCGGAAGGGTTGACATGCTTGTAGTATTGGCTTTCCAATCTATAAATACAGCATTTGGTTCTATTTTCTACATCTTCCTTAACTTCTCTCAAAAATATTTTGCAGCATTCAGTAATTATTTCCTTAGTGTTATGCCTAGGTAATTGATTTTCAAAATTCCGTTGCTAATGATAGATTTTATTTATCTTTGTGTGTATGGTACTGAAGCCAGGTGTATTCTACCTCCAAGCTACGCCCCAGCCCTATTTTTTTTATTCTTTATTTTGAAACAGGGTCTCACTAAGTTGCTGACAGCCTCACTAAATTGCTGAGGCTGGCCTCAAACCTGAGATCCTCCTTTCTCAGCCTCCCAAGTACTGGGATTACAAGAGTGTGCCACCATGCCCAGCATATATTTTATTTTATTTTTGCGGCACTGGGGATTGAACCCAGGGGCATTCTGCCTCTGAGCTACACGCTCAGTCCTATTTTTTTTATCTTTATTTTGAAACAGGGTCTCACTAAGTTGCGGAGGCCTCACTAAGTAGCTGAGGCTAGCGGCAAACCCGGATCCTCCAGTCTCAGCCTCCCAATTACTGGGATTACAAGCATGCGCCACCACGCCCGGCTCTGGCATATATTTTAAATTTCTTCTTTTCTGTGACTGCTGCTTAGATCTTAAAACACAGCCAGTATTTTGTCTGTTTGCAGTGCTGGGGACTCTAAGCCACACTCCCAGCCCCAAACAGCCAAGTTTTATATTGATCTTATACTCAGCTATATTCCTGTTAGTTTGTTAGTTTTAATGGGTTTGTTTGAGCCTTGCACATAAAAATCATGTTATTTTTTAATTGTAGCAATTATTTCTAATACTTTTAATGTTCTTTGCTTTTCTGGCCAATCCAAAGTTTACCTGGCCTAGTGATCAGACACACCCCAGTGTTGCTCATGTTAGGATATATTTTTAATATTTCACATATAGTTTGCTGTGAAATTTATAGATTTTAAAGATCAGATGCGTTTACTCCCATTTGTAGTTTGATAAAATTTTAATTATGCTGCGGTTCTCAAATGGGAGCAATTTTGCCCCCAGGGGACATTTGATAATATCTGGAGACATCGTTAATTGTTAAAACTGGGAAGGGAGCCGAGCCCAGTGGTGCATGTCTGTAATCCCAGTACTTGGGAAGCTGGGACAGGAGAATTGCAAGTTCAAGGCCAGCCTTAGGAACTTAGCAAGGCCCTCAGCAACTTAGCAAGACCCTGTTTCAAAATAAAAACTTAAAAAGGGCTGGGGGATATAGTTTGGAGGTATATTGCTCCAGGATTCCATCCCCAGTACAAAAAAAAAAAAAAAAACAACTGGGAAGGGGGTGCTGCTAACATTTGGTAGATCCTTTAAACATCATACAATGCACCCAACAAAAAATGTGACCCCAAATGCCAACACCAGGACTGAGATAGGTGTTGGCCACAGTAGAAGCGGTTGCGATGGCAGCCGCAGTGGCAGCCCACAGGGAGGGGGAGGTGGCCGCAGAGCCGGGGGAGGCTGGCTTTTCTGTCTGTCTGTCCCGAGCCTGTCTTTGCAGCATCTGCTAAATGTTACTATTTCGGCCCAAATACCAGAAAAGGAACTGTGCATTCAGGCCATGAACTTTGCCAGTAAGTTGTTACAGAATTAAATGGGAGCGGGGTGTGGTGGCACACGCTTGTAATCCCAGTACTTGGGAGGCTGAGACAGGAGGATCCGGGTTCGCGGCCAGCCTCAGCTACTTAGTGAGGCCCTCCGCAACTTAGTGAGACCCTGTTTCAAAATAAAGGATAAAAAATAGGTCAGAATTAAATGGTATACAGGGACGTTAAGATTGGAGCTGCACCTGATTTCCGTCTTAAGTCCCTTTGACTCTTCATAGCCTGAGTAGCTGCATTCCCATGCCCTGACTCAGTTGTAGTTTGTATGTTTCTGGGGCTGTAGGCTCTCTCCCGGGCTGCTGGCTGGAAGTCTGAGCACCAGGTGGGGGCCTGCTGGTGGCTTTGGTGTCCCGTGGCTGTAGACGCACCGTTCTGACCTCTGTCTTTATGGCCACACGCTGCCCTCCCCTCTGTGTCCGTGTCCACGTTTCCCTTTGGATAAGGACCCCGATCCTCCTGGACTAGAGCCCACCCTAGTGACCTCAGTTCACTTGATAGCTCTGTAAATCCTCAACTTCCAAACCAGCGCCCGCTCTGAGGGCCTGGGGGTTTAAGGCTTCCACACATGACTTTGGGGACAGGGGTCAGCCCCCTGTGTGCTTCTGTAACTCATGCCCAGCACGGAGGGAAGTCTTGTGATAATTCTACCTCTGTCAAGGGTCTTTCAGAGACATCCTGAGACACTAGGACAAAACGCCGGCTCCTGGGCCGTCCCACGTCTGACCTCCTCCCTGCGCTGCGCTCCTCGGATGCCCTCTCCTGCCACCCCCAGGATGTCCAGCACTGCTGTGGCCATGCCCACACTGGATGGTGAGCTGATTCCTGCCTGTCACCCCAGAGCTGACACGTGGGGCTCGGAGCAGGGGGCACAGAGTAAAGCCGCCCACGGCTTGAAAGACCCAGGGGGAGGAACTGAGCAGGGGGGCGGGCAGGGAGAGGAATTAGGGCAGAAAAGAACCACAAGAAAACGAGCTTGGTGCTTAGGAACTGTGTTTATTTAGAGGGCCCAGGATCGGGCTTGATATACATACCGAGAGCCAGAGAGACCGGGGGCTGGGCAAGCTCCTAGGAGGAGGGGCAGCTCTCAGACGCAAGGGTCCGAGCTGCCTTCCTGAGCCTCTGGGAACCAGGTTGGATCCTAAATGGGGGGGGGGCAGAGAGGAGGGAATCCTGGAGGAGAGATGAGCAAGAAGACAGGGATGGTGCCCAGTCAATGAGAAGGCACCCTGGGGTTCTCTCCATCCTGGTGACGTGTTGCAGAAGTTCCAGTGTGGAAGCATGAGTCAGTGGCCAGTGGGACACCCTAGAGCCCAGGGCATCTTGACAGTCCAGGTACCTGCACCATGGCAGGCCACCTGAGGTCTGTGGCCAGAGCCTCAGATCTTGCACTGGCAGCACACGGGGACACAGCAGCTGGACTGGCAGCAGCAGGGCTTGCAGCAGCTGGACTGGCAGCAGGATGACCCACAGCCTGAGGAACAGCAGGGCTTGCAACAGCTGGACTGACAGCAGCAGGGCTTGCAGCAGCTGGACTGGCAGCAGCAGGGCTTGCAACAGCTGGACTGGCAGCAGGATGACCCACAGCCTGAGGAGCAGCAGGGCTTGCAGCAGCTGGACTGACAGCAGCAGGGCTTACAACAGCTGGACTGGCAGCAGGATGACCCACAGCCTGAAGAGCAGCAGGGCTTGCAACAGCTGGACTGGCAGCAGCAAGACTTGCAACAGCTGGACTGGCAGCAGCTAGACTTACAGCCTCCACAGGAGCCACAGCCCCCCTTGGAGCCCCCACAGGAGCCACAGCCCCCCTTGGAGCCCCCACAGGAGCCACAGCCCCCCTTGGAGCCCCCACAGGAGCCACAGCCCCCCTTGGAGCCCCCACAAGAGCCATAGCCCCCCTTGGAGCCCCCACAGGA
>PVJS01023470.1:0-29563 GCA_004027185.1 Glis glis | reverse complement strand
ACATCAACCTCGACCCTGGGAAGCCAGAGGGGAGAGATTGGAGAAACCTGGTTCTTGGTCATGTCATTGACCTGATCAAGCTTCCTTGAAGCCATCGACGTGACCTTTGGCACATTACTTGTTCTCTCTGAGTCTCAACTTCCAAGTCTGTAAATTAGGAATTAAATGAGATTATGGAGGTGAAAGCACTTTTTAAGCTATAAAGTAATTATAAAGGTAAGGCTTATTATGATAATTACCATTATATGTGGACATCGACGTTGTAATGGGTGCTTTGGTGTTTCTTTGATATCCAAGCCTTCTGTTGGCAGCTTGGGATGACCTCTGAGCTGCAGGCAGTCTCCTGGACTGGAGTTTGTTGCATTTTATTCTGCAGGTTTTGGTAGGGGATGAGGATGCATGATTTCAGAGACCCTACCCGACAGTTTGCCAAATCACTATGAATAGGTTTGTTAATAGTAGATGCGCTAATTATCAAACCAGTGATTTCCCATTCTTTAATTTCCTTTCACCTGGATTTTGAGGTTTCAAAGCACAGCTCTCTTTACCAGAGTGTTAAAGCTATATAATGATGATAATGACCAGGTTACAAAGCATCAAAACAGCTCAGCAGAAGGAGGTCAACTATCTCTAATCCAGAAACCAAGAAGAGGGACGAGTGATCCTTCTGTAGCATTCTTTAGCAAGAGGGTCTTATTGGTATGTGAAGGGAAAGGAAGGGGGAAAAATCACATTTATTGAGCAACTATCATATGCCCAAAACTGTATCAGATGCTTTCCTGTGACAATTAAGTTACTCTGGTAATAAATCTGCTATGGCACGGTAAGGAACTCACTCTCTAAACCCCAGACAATCTTGAAAAGAGAGAAAACTGCCAGAAAAGTATTTTATGCCAGCATATCTGTAACACCTTTTATGATCTAATGTGAAGCAAGGGGCAAAGGTCACAGGGCTTGCACTCAGAAGCCCTGGGTTCTGTGAACTTCCTGGAGCCTCAAACCTTCATTTGTGAAGGGGGCATAATAAAGCTTGCTGCTGCCCTCTTAATAGACTTTGAAACGGGATTAAGGATTCCATGAGGCCACATGTATTAATGTGATATGCTACATGTCGTTACTATTTTTATCACTGTCAGGGAGCCCTAAAGTCAATGAGCTTTTAAATGAACTTCAGTTCCAGTTGCTGTGTCCCAGTTTCTGATCTGGAGACTGAGGGGAACATGACCTTTATCTCCAAATAAACCAGCTCTGTCCTGCACTAACAGGCAGAACTAATGTGGAAACTTCAGGAAGGAAGAGTCCCGCTCAACAAGAAAGGACTCTGTAAACACAGAGATGTTTTGAAAATGTGATGGTTGCCTTGTGAGACGGTGAACATTTTATCAGCAGATGAGTTCCCACTTTACCACTGGGAAGGGAGACTGAGAGGGGGAGCAAATGAGGCCGCACGTATGGAGCAGGATGCGATCTTGTGTATCGTTATTACTGATATTAGACAGCAGTGAATGCAATGACCGCCTAGCACAAGTCTAATTGGGCTGGAGGAACTATGCGGCTCTCCACTCCTCAGTTTCTAAACCTCTACTTCTTTCTTGGATCTCGTCTCAGTCCATTTTCTGCTGCTGGAACAGAATACCACAGACTGGGTAAGTAATAAACAATGCAAGTTTATTTGGCTCATGGTTCTAGGGTCCAGGATGTTTAAAATCAAGGGGCAGCATGTGGTGGGTGCCTCTTCCAGCGTTATCTGAAGACGAAAGCGCAAGTGAGACCTCGTGAGATGGACAGAGTGGGCGGGAGGAAGCTGAACCTATAATAAAGCCACGCTGGAGACGACTAACCTACTCTCTCTATAATGGCATTAACGTGTTCATCAGGGCAGAGCCTACTGTTATGATAGCAATTAAATCTGAACCTGAGTTTTGGAGGGGACATTCAGACCACAGCAGGACTGTTACCCAATGATCTGACATTGGACTCTACATGCTTCTTCAAGGATTTGATCCACTAGAAATTGAGTAACCCTTTCTTGGCTCTGGCTGTGGGAAGAGTAACTTCCCAAGAATCAAAGTGCATCTGTTTTTGTCCCATTGAACATTTCAGTCCCAGCCACGTTGGCATCAGCTTGTGTCTCAGCCCGACGGGCCCCCGAGGGACTTGGCATACTGTCCCACATCGGGATTTCACGTGGCACACTCCGTTTCTTTCTGATTTTCTCTCCTCTTGGTTTCTGGGTGCCAATTTCTTCCTCTTTCTGACCCTGTCTTCTCAGATCCTTACTTTTCAGCTACAAGGTCTGGAGGGGTCTGGCCAGGCCCCTTGTCTTCTCTGCATCCCCACTTTTCTTTCTCTTGGCCTTGCTCTTGACTTCTAAAACACCTTTTCCCTCCAGCTGAGGATCCCGAGATGCCTACCCACTGTCCTCCTGAGGTTCCCGGACTCCCCTCATTGGACGTGCCAGACCTGGACTTGTGCCCCAGGCTGCTCACAAGTCACACGGCAGCGAGGAGCATCACTGCCCGCTCAGCCGTCCTGCAGACCTTGCAGGCTTCTGCCATTCCTTCTTCTCTGCCTCCCATCCAGGGCTGAGCTCTGTGGGTTTGGCCCTCTCTGCATTTCTGCTTCTCTTCATCTCTCACCTGAGCCACTTCTGTTGTCTTTGTAACACAACGACACACATCATTTTCCTTAAAGCTCTGAAATCTCACCGAGGCCTGAGGCTCTATCCTCCTGGGCCTTGGCTTCTGCCCAAGCAGCTCCGCTTTTATCTGTGTCATACTGTGAGATCCCATCTAAGATTTAGCTTCAAAGAGGGTTCTGATGTATTAAAAAAAAAGCAGGAGAAGCACTCTGTTGACTTTTTAGTTTCTAGGACTTTCTCTCTTCTAAGACATATTCCAAGCACACCAGAGAGAATTTTCTAAGGTGAAAGTCTAATCATGTCATATTGAAGTTTAAAACATTCCTTGAGTCCCCATCGCCTACAGGGCAAAGGTCAGCTTCCATGCTAGGACTGTTGGGATCTGACCCTGCCTGCCCTTTACCTTTCTCCAACACAAAAGGTGTTCCCCCAATGGTTGGGTAATTTTCAGTTCCCCCAAACATGAGGACTGCATCAGGCATTTGATCTCATAGCTTCGTGTCTTGGGAACTTCTCCCAGTTGCCATCTACCTGTCAAGACTTGGTTTAAAATTTACCTGCTCTCTGAAGCTTTCTTGATTGCACAAGTTGGAAATGGCTGTTCTTGTCTCTAGTTCCTGCTCTCTGTCTTTTATACACTCACCTCTGTAACATGTAGTACTCTGAATGTTCTACTTGTCTCTCTCCCCCATTCCACCGTGAGCAGGAAACATGGCTCTCTTGTTGGAATTTGTTTGCCCAGTGATTAACACAAGGCTTGGCTTGTGGTAAGTGCTCAGAAAATGCTGACCAAAAGGAAGCTTGAAATTAAGGCTTAGTTATGTCCCCAACAGTGATACTTTGCAGAAGAGCTGGTGCTAAGCTTCTTTGTGGAAGGCTACAGGTGACATTTTTCTAGAATTTGTTTTCATTTCAGAATGGAATATATAGCAACCAGGAGACATTCTAACAGTTCAACATTAGTTGACAAATGCATTTGTTTCTATGAACCTAATAAATTCAAATTGGCTTCTATCCAGTCTCTCTCTGGATTTGATTTTTGGATAACATATTTTTGTACCATACTTAATGACTATCAAAAGATTACTTGTGCTTAACTTTGTACCTACCAACTATTTTTACTTCTGTCATTTTGCTTGATATTTAGCACAATCCCATGGGTCAGGCAGGGCAGACATTATTTGCATTTAAGATGCATATGGAACCAGATGTTCAGACGTCACGTGCCGTGCCTAAAGTCACACAGCTGCTAGCTAATAGAGACAGATAGTCAAGTCTTTTATGTCAAGGCCATTCAGATCTATTTGAGGTCCCTCTGCCATTATAGGAGTACCCTCCTATTTCCTTGGACATGATAGAGAAATAGGTCAGCAGGGTCAGAAAAAAGTGCTTGTTGACTCTCCTGTCTGACTCTTGGTCATCTGGGGAGTGGGGCTTTCCATGGTTTTGTTTACTCGCTCCCCCATTCCTTGCCCCAGGCTCCCCCATGTTGGCCTGCCAAGACTGCAATGGTCATTGCAATTTGTTGACAAATAACAAAGATGCTCCTTGTCTTCTGTCAATTTTACATCCTCTGGGTTTGCCAAGTGAGCCCGGCATGCCAGGAAGGGCTTTGTTGTGGTCTGTGACTCACTGGGCTCCCTCCTCTGCCCCTCCCTGGGCGCAGGCTATTATAATTTGCCAATTGCACAATTCCAGAACATCTCTGGGTGAATCGGCAGAGGTTGAAAAAAAGCATACACACACACACACACACACACACACACACACACACACACACCCCAGACCCAGACCAGGGATTCAGCCACTGCTACATGAAGCAAAAGGTATACTACCGTAGGAGAGCTACTCTAATCTCTTCTACAAATTGTTTCTTTCCTCATCTGGAGACTTCCTGGAGGCGTTCACCACCAGAGGGAAACACTTTTTTCTAGGTCCATCCACAAGGTCTTGAATGTCCCATGGGATAAGGGATATGAGTAGGAGAAAGGACCTCTTTCAGTTTTGCTCAGTTTTCTGAAAAACTGCTGGCACTGCCTGCTCAGAGATCTCCCTAGGTGCTCAAGGCTTGGTCCTTCTCAATAGTACCTGGGAGCTTCATTTTTTGAAGGAGAGAGGGGTGAGTTTATTAAGACAGCAAAAAGATCATTTGCAAACTGAAATTCCAGCAGAAGCTGGGTGTGGTGGTGCACACCTGTAATCCTAGACTTGGAGGCTGAGACAGGAGGATTGCAGATTCGAGGCCAGACTCAGCAACTTAGCGAGACCCTCAGCAACTTAAAAGTGAGATCCTGTTTCAAAATAAAATACAAAATAGGGATGGGGGTGTGGCTCGGAGATAGAACACCCCGGGGTTCAATCCCCAGTACCCAAACAAACAAACAAACAAACAAACATAAAAAACCCAAAATGAACAAAAAAGTTAATGAAATTCCAGCAGAAAATGAACAATTCCCCATAGAGAATGCATTTTCAATGAATCATAAATGGGTTCTAGGTGTGACTAGGGTTTATTTCCATTACCAGAGTTAATTGCCACTCTGTCTTCCAAAGGTCGCTGGTGAAACTCTTAGCCTGGAGAGGTAAAGCGAGTCCGCGTCTGGTCTGGTCAGCACCCTCTCCTTCCGCCATCACCTGCTGCATGAATCCATTCCCGGGCCTTGGAGCAGGGCCTGCCACATATCCCGCTCTGGTAAATGCCTGGGCTCCAGAGTAATGAGTGAGATATAGCCTGTGTTCTCAAGATGTTCCTAGTGTAGCAAGAAAGAAAGGTCATCGTAGCACGCTGGGCTAAGTGCAGAATTTGAAATACCCACAAGGTGCTCTGGGAGTAGAGAGGAACGAGGCCTCCCCTGGGGAATCAGAGCAAGCTTCTAGGAGGAGGCAAGTCTTAAACAGAGATTCCCTTGCATTTGTACTAGAAGGGTTCTTGCCCTGCACCTTGAGTTTTAGGGGGCCCCACTCTAGCCTTCCTTCCGCTGCACCCCTCCTGATGAATGGAAGAGTCGGTGAGTCCAAGAGGAAGACCCACCCGCACCCAGAACCTGCTCCAACCTACCTCTCCACACCATGCTGCAGACAGGCTGAACCCTAAATTTTCTGCCCAAACAACTGAGAGCCTGCTACGAGGTCACGTGTGGGCCTCTGTCCTGTGTCGTGTGGGCCTCTGTCCTGTGTCTGTCCTACATCCTTGGGTTTACTACATCACGGGTTGATCTCCTAGGCATGAAGATGTGCTCAAATAGTGGTTGTTGGGGGAAAACAGACAGTGTTTGGATGTAAGGCCTGGGGTGACCACTTAGGTGCACTGAGGCCCCTCACTCTGCAAGATAGCCGATGCAGGGAGAAGAAGGAGATAGGCCTGGAATTAGAGCATGGGTCAATTTTCCTGCATCTTCCAGTTCTAGTGCAGATCCCCGAGGAGTCCTTGAAGTCTAAACTTGAACCTAGCCTTCCAGCTTGTTGATGCTTATTTTTCTAGATAAGGGGATTTCATTGAACAGGAGGCCTCTTGACTTACAACTTTTCAGTAGTTGTGACATTTGCTGTGTGGGCCTCTGTTTGTAATCTTGTCCTGGGTCGACCTGGTCTAGGACTGAGTATGCTCTCTCCAGGCTGAGCATTGACTTGGGTTCTTTGTGATGAATGGGACCATTGGCCTCCAGGGGTTCATTCATGGGGGCCACAGGCAAGTGGCTAGATTCTTTTTTTTTTTTTTTTTTGCGGTACCAGGGATTGAACGCAGGGGTGTTCTACCTCCGCGCTATGCCCCCGGCCCTATTTTTTATACTTTATTTTGAGACCGGGTCTCACGAAGTTGCGGAGGGCCTCACTAAGTAGAGAGAGAGAGAGACAAAGAGAGAGAGAGAGAGAGAGAGAGAAACAGGGAGAGAGAGAGAGAGAGCGTGTGCGCGGTGCGCGAGCTGAGGCTGGCCATGAACCTGGATCCTCCGGTCTCCGCCTCCCAAAGTACTGGGATTACAAGCGTATGCCACCACGCCTGGCGCAAGTGGCTAGATTGTGAAGGAGCAGTGTCAGTACGCCGATAATCACAGTGGCATGTTGAAGGAGTGGTCTGTACCTGAGGCCTAGAGGAGAGAGCTCCGTTGTACTGAAGCAATGGGAAGTAGGTTAGAGAAATCTTGTGGAGGAAACTTGGACCTGAGCCTTGGAAGATAAGTACGCGAGTCTGGTGTGGGAGTGCAGGAAGAAATTCCAGACAGAAGCAGAGACCCAAACAAAGCATGACAGCATGGTGCTTTGGAAAAAAAAAAAAACAGTCCAGCACATGGAGACAGAGACTGAACAGGGAAAGGAAGGCAGGAGCCAGACCATGAGAGGTCTTAAAGGTCAAGCAAAGGTGGTTCTTATCCTGTCAGCCATGAAGACCTCTCAGTGTTCTAAGCAGGGGAGTGAAATGATGGGCATTCTCTTTTAGAAAGATCTAGCTAGGCGTCATGATGCACACTTGTAGTCCTAGTACTTGGGAGGCTGAGACAGGAGGATCTCGGGTTTGCAGTCAGTCTCAGCAACTTAGCAAGGCCCTCCACAACTTAGTGAGACCCTGTTTCAAAATTTAAAAAAATAAATAAATAAAAAGAGCTGGGGGTGTAGCCTGGAGGTAGAATGCCCCCGGTTCAATCCCCGGCAATCCCCTCCACCTACACACACACACACACACACACACACACACACACACACACACACACGAGAGACAGAGAGAGAGAGAGAGAGAGAGAGAGAGAGAGAGAGAGATCTGGCAACTAGAAAACAGATTGGGAGGTCTAAGCTCGGGTCTCAGCCCCTCTGCTCATCGTCTATTCTTATAATATGCACAGATTTCACCCATTAGACTTCCTTTGCACTAGCTCAGTCGTTTGCACCCAACTATTCATCAGAATCACTTGAGGGATCATTTTCAAACACCAGTGCCCAGTCCTGGTCCCAGACTAAACTCTGCGGCTTGGGTTCTCTGTAATGTTTAGACACATCCCAGGTGATTGTACCTCACACCGAAGACTGCTGGCCACTGTAAACCATTTCTATTTGCCATTGCACAGATTGGTGTGGACTAATTACATTTAGGAGGTGGGCACAGATCTTCTGCCCCACCCTTGTGTGCAGATTCTCCCTTCCCTGTTTCCTGTGCTTTGCTGAGTGGGGGGATATTATGAACACCTCTGATAATATTTATTGGGGGAAAATGACTTCTGGCTTCCGGTGCTGCAAAGAGTGCCCTCCCTCATGAGCAGGAGCTCTTCCCCTAGTGGCGGCTTCCCAGCTCCCTTTCGCAAAGGTCTCCTCCAGCTTCGGGGAAGTGAAAACTGCCTACCTCGTACCCTTTGGGGGATTTTGCAATTTAACCGTTTCATGCCCACCCACAGATAGGTTCCCTTAAAATTGGTTGCCTCATTGCTCAAAGGAGTGCTTTGCCCTTTGGGATTAATGGAATATTCTTGCATGCCAAAGCCCATGGAAATACTGTGGTGGCAAACTCCCTTCCACCTACCTGTGCAGGTGAGTAATGCCTGGAGTTGGCTGCAGGGGATTGTTTCAATCCCATCTCTGAGCTGGAGCTCAAGGGAAAGGCTGTGTCCTTTTTGCTTGGCCTGCAGCCAGGATGTCATGAACAGCCCTTGCTGGTCAGATGCTCCCTGGGCACTGTGTTCTGTGTAGAATACACTTGAGTCCTAGGTAGTGGGAGAAAGCTTTCCCGAGAAATTTCCTGTGCACTGCAGAAGGAAGGCACAGAAGCTAGAGTTGGGGAGATCAGGAAAGGGACTGAATCCACCATATATTTTGCATGTATTACAAAGGTGCTAATTTGAAAAAATGAATAAGTGATTGGAAAACGTATTCGGGTAATTGTGCCACCAGGGAGCAGGCCGGCCCCATCAGTGCTTGGCATTGATATCCATTTTCACTTCCTGTCCTCAGCTGAGAGACCAGACCAGCATCCTTCATGTAGCTGGAGCAACAGAGGCCTCTACAAGAGCTGGGTCCAACCAAAGTGCTTAACTGAGTAGCCTGGGAAGTCTCCTTCAACTTCAAGATTCTAGATCTCTTGGAGTGCACATCACGGGAACTCCATCGGCCTCTGCACCTGTGCCTCGGGGGGCTGACATCTGTTCTTGTTTATTAATCCAAGTGACCCCACATCCTTGCCTCTTCCCTCTGTCCTGTTAAGTCTCCTTCTCCTAATATGGGGATAGGCTAGCTCCCTGTTTTTGTTTTATTTCAAAACATGTGTTTTTATGACTATAATGCAGTAAAATATTAAATGTGAAAAACTTACTGGCAAACAGGGAAAGTATAAAGAAGAGAATAAAAACCACCCATTGAGCCCATCAACAAATAATTCTATTCATATGTGCTCTAGCCATTTTTTTAATGCACATACAAATATATCCTAGAACTAAATCGGGATTTATATACAGTGTTGTATTCTGCCTTTTAAGAGTGTCCTAGCATATTTCCCACATCATCGATTATTTTTGAAATGATTAAAACACATTAATTTACTTAAGTAATGCATGTAAACTGTAGAAAGAATGTAAAATAAAAACAAAAAGAAAATAAAAATCACAATCTCAACAGCTGTGACAATCACTATTAACTTTCTGTGGTTTATACTTATATAGCTGGCTCTCCCCCCATATGAGCAATTGAGCCCACATATGCACATAGCAATGGATGCACATGGGAAAAAAATTTAAGCACTACAGAAAGGTACAAAATAATGAGCTTCCTTTTCCATTCCTCTGACATAGGTTACTGGCTCTGTAATTAACCATTGTTTATGGTTTCTTTGATATCCTTTGAGGAGATATATTGTATTAAAGCATATTATATCCATAACTGAATATCTTTTTTATTCCCCTTGGTTATTTATTCTCCTTGGTTTTTCCATTAAATAGTTCATAAATCTTTCTGTATCTGTGCACGTAGATATACCTCATTCATTTTTGATGCTTGTATAGTATGGCCATATCAGAATTAGGTCACTAAACCAGTCTGTATTGACTGACATCCAGGTTGTTGCAAGTTTGTCTAGTTTTGATATCACCACATTGCAGTAATACACATCCTGTTCGTGTATTTTTATATTTGTCTCTTTCCACCCCCACATACATTTTGAGTTTGCTTTGGAAACTGTTTCAAATCTTTTTTCCCCTACTCAGTGTTACATGAATTATATAAATCAATTTACTTCTATGACATATTTTATTTTATTTTTTGGATTTGCATTGTTACATTTTATAGACCAAACATAGGTAGTCAAATATATTTATAACAATGTTTCTGATCATTACATTGACAAATCAAAATACAAGGAGATATTGGACATAGAACGAACAATTTAGAATACTAATATTCTTAACTTTTTTTGTGTGGTACTGGGGATTGAACCCAGGAGTGTTCTACCTCCAAGCTACATGCCCAGCACTTGACAAGTCTGAATTGACTCAATATCTGTTAACTCACAGCACAGAATGAACCCAGGGGAACTTACTGCTGACTTTTATCTACAGATCTTCACTGGCTTGTGGTTTTATTTTGGGGCAAGATCTTGGTAAATTGTTGAGGCTGGCCTTGAACTAGCAATGCTGTAATCTTGGTCTCCTGAGTCACTGGGACTGTGGCTTAAGTATTGATTTATGTAATCTATAACATATTTTATTTTTTTTATTATTTTTTTTTGCAGTCCCAGGGATTGAACGCAGGGGCGTTCTACCTTCGTGCTACGCCCCCGGCCCAATTTTTTATACTTTATTTTGAAACCGGGTCTCACGAAGTTGCGAAGGGCCTCACTAAGGAGAGAGAGAGAGAGAGAGAGAGAGAGAGGAGAGAGAGAGAGAGAGAGAAAGCTGAGGCTGGCCGCGAACCCGGATCCTCTGGTCTCCGCCTCCCAAAGTACTGGGATTACAAGCGTGCGCCACCACGCCCGGCTATAACATATTTTAAATGATTACATTGTATACCATTAGAAAACCATAATATAATTTATTCAACACATTTCCTATTCTTGGACATTTAGATGCATGCCCTTCCTTCCTTCCTTCCTTCCTTCTCCCTATCTTCCTTTTTTCATTTCATTATCTATATTGAGATAATATCCTTGTAGCTAAATATTTATGCTAATCTTTAACTACTTTCACAAATTGAGTTTCTGAAGTACACTTGCCAGGTCAAAATATTTTTAAGTTTGAAAATATAAATGCCTAAGTTACAGTTGAAAAGAGGCATATCTATTTAAACTTCTGCCATCAGTCTATAATCATGCTCCTTTCTTTATATCCTCACAGCTCTAAGTTTAATACTTTTTAACACCTTCTAATTTTATATTTGATAGTCATAGTATCTTTCTTTGCATTTACTTAATGGTGAGAAACTTTATAAATGTATAAACTTTGCCGGGCGTGGTGGCGCACACTTTAATCCCAGTACTTAGGGAGGCAGAGACCGGAGGATCCGGGTTCGTGGCCAGCCTCAGCTCTCTCTCTCTCTCTCTCTCTCTCTCTCTCCCTGTCTCTCTCTCTCTCTCCACTTAGTGAGGCCCTCCTCAACTTCGTGAGACCCGGTTTCAAAATAAAGTATAAAAAAATAGGGCCGGGGGTGTAGCGCAGAGGTAGAACGCCCCTGGGTTCAATCCCCCGTACCTCAAAAAAAAAAAGTATAAACTTTATAAATGTATCCATTGACCATTTGTGTTCCATTACTTGGTCTTGTTTGCTCATTTCTTCTGCCCATTTTTAAATGTAGAGGGTTTATTTCCTAATTGATTTGTGAGACCTATATTTTATGGGTAGTTAATATGATGTCATGTATATATATCGCAGAGATTTTATCCTAAGTGTCAATTGCCTTTTAACGTGGTGATGTACAGAAGTTTAAAATTTGGAAATCGACTTTGTCCTTCATGGTTGTCCTTTGAATGCTATGTTTAGGAATGTCCTCTCTTCTCTAAGACCATGTCCATATTAACATATTCTTTATTCACATTTATATCTTTGATCTATCCAATGCTTGTTTGTATACATTTCCCCAAAGTAGTTCCCCAAAGTAGTTAGCCAGTTAAATAGTATCATTTTGGGCTGGAGGTGTAGCTCAGAGGTAGAATGCCTCTGGGTTCAATCCTCAGTACCGCAAAAACAAAACAAAACAAAACAAAAATAGTATCATTTATTAATTTTTTCTGCTTCTAGTTTAGAAGGCTACTTTATTTTTTACTGATATTTTTATATACTTTTGTTGGTGCATTGTAGTCTCACATCATAATGTAGTTCAGAGTGAGAAGGACATACATGCACACAGCACTTGGTGAGCTTCCCCCGGATCCTTCCCCACCCTCTCCCCTTCCCCATACATGATATTGAGATTGACATTGGTATTCTCACATATGCACGTAACATTAATAGAAGTGCCTCCTTTGTTATTTTAAAATAAACTTGAATTTGTTTCCGAACTATCTTTGCTTCCTGTATGTAGCTTTCTCTACTTGTTTCTGCAGTGCTCCTGCCCATTTATTGTCCCAGGGGAGAACAATTGTACATCTCACTGGACAAGTTTCCATCTCAGTTGTTTTCTGTATGTGGATCCAAGTGGTAAAATTATAACCAGTGGGAGGAAGCTATAGGAAGATAGCATTGACTTATTATAATAACTTAATAATGGTTGTTGAAAGAGTCTGAATTTTAAAGGGGAAAATAGGAAGAGCGATTATCAGTGACATATAGAATCAAAGTCACTCATCAAGTCACCAAAATGTGACTTTCTTCTTCAATAACTAAAAGCACTGGGAATATCTGAAAAGAAAGTAATAGTCTCATTCTGTCAAAACGTGTCTGCAATTTAGGTGTTCCTCTTAAGATCATTTCTCACACGGCTGGTGGTGCCTGCCCCTCAGCTTGGAAAGATCCCTGCTTCTAGGGTTATTGAGAAGAGTAATGAAGATTAATTACCAAGTGATATATTACCAAATGATATTCTGGTACATTGCAGGTGCTCAGTATATGGTGATTATTAAAGACATAGATGACTTCACAAGGAAGTGGGCTCCCTTTCTCTAGGGATTTTCTAGCAAAGAATGGATAGTGACAAAAGAATTATGGACACAAGCATCATGGGGAAGCCTTCCGAGACCTGGATGTGTGCAGGAATCACTTGGGGATCGAGATAAAACAATTTCTGATTCAGTGGGACTGGGTGGGGCCCGAGATCCTGCATTTCTACAGGACAAATCCCTACAAATTCCTCCATGATGCCGATGCTGCTGGTCCATGGGCCATATTTTTAGAAATGTTTGCTGGGAGAATTCAAGAGTTCAGGTTGAGGGTGGACTAGATGATGCAAGACCCCTTTGAACCTCCAGATAGAGCCTTGACTCTGATCTAGACAAATCATTCACAGTTTTAGAAATGGGATCACCAGGGGTGGTGGTGGTAGTGGAGGTATATTTAAATAAATAGATTGATATTTTTAAATAGGTTATGCTTATGCTATAAAATTTAAAAGGCACAGCAGGGTACTGAATGAAAAATAAATTTCCTTTACCCCTTTTCCCTAGCCACCGTGTTCCTTTCTCTAGAAGATTTACAGTTACCACTTTTTTTTGTATATTTTCCCGAGGCAATCTATGCATATACAAACATATACTTTCCTTTTTCTACTGTTTTTTTTTTTTTTTTTGCAGTACCGGGGAATGAACCCAGGGGCGTTCTACCTCTGCGCTACACCCCCGGCCCTATTTTTTTATACTTTATTTTGAAACCGGGTCTCACGAAGTTGCAGAGGGCCTCATTAGGGAGAGAGAGAGAGAGAGAGAGAGAGAGAGAGAGAGAGAGAGACAGGGAGAGAGAGAGTAGAGAGTGAGAGAGAGAGTGAGAGAGAGCTAAGGCTGGCCGCAAACCCGGATCCTCCGATCTCCGCCTCCCAAAGTACTGGGATTACAAGCGTGCACCACCACGCCCGGCCTTTTTCTACTTTTATACCTTGCTTTTTTCACCTGAAAAGTATCATAGAAATTATATTAGTATAGATGGGGTTGTTACAACTGTTAAAATACCTACATATGGGTATGTTATAACTTAAGAGTCCTCTGTTGATCGCTATTATTTCCAAAATTTTGCTCCCACGAACAAGGTGGCGGTGAAAATATTTGAACACCTCTCATATCAAAGGGGCAGAATGCATTGCTGGGAGCAGAATTGCTGGATCGGAGGACATGGGTATTTAACATTTTGGTGGGTGGTGCCACAGTGTTCTACATGGGTGTTTCTGCAATCTGTAGTCACTCTTGGGGTGTTTCTTTCCCCACATCCTGGCCCACACAATATGTTACCAAATGCTTTGATCTTTGCCAGCGTAATAGGTGATAACTCATATCTCATGTGATTTAATTAGCATTTCCCATCCTCTGAGTGATAATTGAGACATCTTATCAATTGTTTGGCAGCCATTTGTGTTTCCTTTCCAGGAACTATCTGTTCATATTCGTTCTTATTGCTTTGTAGGCATTCTTTATTAATTCAAGGAAATTTGTCATTTATGTGTGATATGAATTGAAATGATTTCTCCTCGGGTTGTTTTCTGTTAGACTTAAAAAGTCCAACATAGTAAATTTTGTGTAGTCCCATGGGTCAGTTTTTTGTTGTTTTTGTGGTTTAAAATTTTGGGGGGTCATACTGAGAATGGCTCTCCCATAGTTTGAAAACATAAAAACAGTCCTCCTCTGTTTTCTTCTCATGCTTTTTATGTTTATTCTTCCATGCTGAAAATCTTTGATACCCCTAGAATTTATCTTTATGTAAGATGTGAGGTGTGGATTGACTTTATTTTTCTTTCCAGGTGGCTACCTAGTTGACAAAATATATACTGAATAATCTTTCTCCCACTCACTGATTTAAAATGTACACATATTCCAACATATATTTGCATTTATTTCTCAACTTTCTATCCCATTCTATTGATCTTCCTGTTCGTGAGCCTATCTTACACCATTTTAAATTTTAAAAGCTTTTAAAGCATTATATACCTGGAAGCGCTGGTCCCCACTCATTACTCTTCTCCCTGCCCCTAACTTTATTTTTTTAATTACTCTTACTCATTGATTTCCTATATAAACTTTAGAATGTGCTTTTCTATGCTTGTCTGGATAAAAAAATCCAACTGCTTTTTTAAATTGAAAACGTGTTAAATTTATACATAGATTTAAGATAACTGATTTTTTTGTTGTTGTTGTTTTTGTGGTACTGGGGATTGAACCCAGGGGCATTCTACCTCTGAGCTACACCCCCAGCCCTATTTTTTATTCTTTATTTTGCAACAGGGTCTCACTAAGTTGTGGAGGGCCTCACTAATTGCTGAGGCTGGCCATGAATCTGCGATCCTCCTGTTTCAGCCTCCCAAGTACTGGGATTACAAGTGTGTGCCACCACACCCAGCTAGAACTGATGTTTTTGCATAATACTGAGTGCTCTTATCAAAGAACACAGTGTGTCTTTCACTTGTTTGCTTTCTTTTTTGTCTCCAAGTATCTTTATAAAATTTTATGTAAGTAGATCTTATAGATCTGTTTAATATAGGGCAGGGAATATATATATATTATATATATATAAGATAAATAATATAATTATATATATAATAAATGTATTTTTTGGTACTGGGAATTAAACTCAGGGGCATTCTACCTCCAAGCTATACCCCAGCCCTTTCTATTTTTTATTTTGAAACAGGGTCTTGCTAAGTTGCTGAGGCTGGTCTTGAACCTGTGATCCTCCTATCTCAGCCTCGAAAGTACTGGGTTACAGGAGTGTACCACCATGCCCAGCTGTTTTCTTCATCTTGATCTTAGTCATTTTTAGGTCTTTTATCTTTGTTGTTGTTGTTTCTATTATAAATGAGGTTTCCCTTTTATTATATCTTCTACTGGACGATTATTTGTATATAGGAAAGCTATTGATTTCTGTATGTTAATTTGGTATCCAATAGCCTTAATGAATTTTCTCACTGTTTCTAAACATTTGTTAATTGATTTTATTTTTCTATATATTTTTTGGTGATTCTTTAGTGTTTTATATGTGATGTTATGCTGCCACTGAGACTGAGATTTCTGTGTCTATATTATTCACATTGGCACACATTTCTGCATTTAAAATCAACAGGGAGAGTTAACAACATTTTCCAGGAGAAATAATTTTGATTATTTCATTTCTCTGATGCACCTCCAAAAGCCCAGGGACTCTAAGTCCTGAGGTAAAACTCCTGTTTACCTTGGCTCATCTAAGCAAACAATAACATTATCTGTAAGTACTCATAACTTTATTTTCTCTTTTCCATTTTTTATATCTATTATTTTTCTTTCTTATCTAATGTATTGGTTATAGCTTCAAAGTTAAGCATTAATACCCATGGTGGCAAAGAGCTTCCCTGCCCTATTTTTGACAATAATTGAAATGCCTCTTCTATTGTTTTCCTGATAAGCATGAAGCTACATTATTGGTTGGGATATATACTTTCTAGTGTTGAATAAATAGCCACCTATTCTTATTTGTAAATAGTTTTTATTTATTTATTTTTTTTTTGTGGTACTGGGGATTGAACCCAGGGGCATTCTACCTCTGAGCTACACCCCCAGCCTTATTTTATTTTTATTTTTAATATTTATTTATTGATTGATTGATTGATTGATTGTACTGGGGGTTGAGCCCAGGGGCATTCTACCTCCGAGATATACCCCCAGCCCTATTTTATTCTTTTTAGTTTGAAACAGGGTCTCGCTAAGTTGCAGAGGGCCCCACAAGTTGCTGAGTCTGGTTGTGAACCTGCGATCCTCCCGTCTCAGCCTCCTAAGGACTGGTATTACAAGTGTACGCTACCATGCCCAGCTTATAAATAGTTTTTAAAAATCAAGAA
Source organism: Glis glis (assembly GCA_004027185.1). Classification (NCBI taxonomy): domain Eukaryota; kingdom Metazoa; phylum Chordata; class Mammalia; order Rodentia; family Gliridae; genus Glis; species Glis glis. Next base: position 13,008 of record PVJS01023470.1, on the reverse strand, counting down.
TGGCCGGGCGTGGTGGTGCACGTGTGTAATCCCAGTACTTGGGAGGCCGAGACAGGAGGATCGCAGTTTTGCAGCCAGCCTCAGCTACTTAGGCCCTTCACAACTTAGTGAGACCCTGTTTCAAAATAAAGAATAAAAAATAGGGCTGGGGGTGTAGCTCGGAGGTAGAATGCCCCTGGGTTCAATCTCCAGTACCACAAAAAAAAAATCAAAAATAAATTTTGAATTTTTCAAACACTTCCCCAGTATTTATATGGATGAGTGGATGATTTTTCTTTTGATCTACTAATATGATGACTTATATTAAACCGTATTTGAAATCACCTTCCTGATGTCTACTACGTGAGGGATTTCCTCCAAAACCTCAGTCTTAGTACCAGCTAGCTTTCTCTGAGGCCCCGGGGGTGCATTGCCACAGTTATGTATTGTGGTTAGATGGCTTTTTCTCACAGAAAGCTAGCTGGTACTAAGACGGAGGTTTTGGAAGAAATCCCTTACATACTAGATATCAGGAAGGTGATTTCAAATACAGTTTAATATACGGGGCCCTTAGGTCAAGCCACATTGGTGGGTTTTGGTTCATGTCTGATTTCTTCTACTGGAGCAACTCACTTCCTGTGGTCCTTTGCAAACCCTCTGCTCTTCAATGTTTAGTGAGAAAGATGTGGGAGGTAAAGAACCACTTGCTAAATTTCTACTGGGGGGCTCCTTCTGACCCCCCCCCGATGGGAAGCACCCAGTATCTGGCTTTGTACACGTGCCAGACCATTGCCTCACCAGGGAACAGCCAGCAGCAGCCAGCCTTGCAGCGCTGCCCAGGGCATGCCTTGCACCCACTGATTCAGCGAGCTGCAGCCTGGAGAGGTGGACTCTGCCAGGCTGGTCTGACCTGCGTCCTCAGCAGTTTCTCCAACTGTCGAGTCAGCCCAGGTGCTGGTCTTTCATGCACCTGTGCTCCTCTAGCATGGAGTCGTACCTCCTCAAGTCCTTTTATCTCTCCATCTCAGACATAGACCTGGGGCCATGGTGATTTTTCCAGAGGCAGCAAAGATTTCACCCTGGGAAGTTTCATCCTTGCAAATGGGAGAAAGTGTCAATTCAGTACAATCCAACCCAGAGTCTTTGACTTCTCTCTCTCTCAGTTCAGAGCTGGGCGCAGATGGGGAGTGTAGCAAGATGTGGCTGCCATTACTTTCATGGTGTTTTCAGGTAAGAGAGAGCTGATGAGAGAGAGACAGGGAGAGAGAGAGAGAGAGAGAGAGAGAGAGAGAGAGAGAGCTGAGGCTGGCCGCGAACCTGGATCCTCCGGTCTCCGCCTCCCAGAGTACTGGGATTGCAAGTGTGCGCCACCACGCCCGGCTAGCTGATGATATCATTGGAAAAAACAAGTGTTCAATAAATGTTGTTGGACTAATTTTCCTGCCTCCAGACTCTTTGATGTTTCCTTCTCCCTTCCAGAGAGGTCTTTCTATAGCATAAACCCAATAATGCCAGTTCTCTGCTTAAATATCTCCTCTTAGCCTTCAGGAGAAACTTTGGATTCAGTCTGGCACACAGGGCTCTTTGCAGTCTGGTTCTAACATGTTGACCTGCCTTATCATCCCCTGTCCCCTTTTACACACAACAAATCCCTGTGATCAGAACATGTCACACACTCTTTCCCCTCTCCTTGCCTGATCATCTGCTCATCTTCTAAGACTCAGGTTAAATGTCCCTCTTCTGAAACGCCTCCTTTGGCCCCTTCCCACATTTGGTTCCTCTTCTCCTAAGCCCCAGGGGTAAAATGTTCACTGTTCTCCCTAGCACTTTACACAACATCCTATAAATCTTTTAGTCCAGTGAATCCCAAAGTTGGATGTTGGAAGAGTAGAACTCCCATCTCTATTATATCTATACTCTGTAATATGCCTAATACTTTGGCACAACAGTACACATGTATACTTCATGACTAATAAACATGTACATATGTTGTGGTTGTGGGCTCAAAAGCTGTTTTACTGATAGGGTTAATAATCTGAAAAGTGTGAATGAAGGTCATTGCTCTAGTAGTTAGATTCTGCAAGGCATGGACTCTATCTTACTTATAAGTGTTCAATAAAAATTGGTTGAGTAAGTCATAAGCTTCTATTTGAATAAAATAAGTGCTTTAAATGAGATACAAACAAGATGAGAAGGGTAGAAAAAGGAGAAGCATGATTGGGCATTAATTCAGGATCCAGAAAGCCCTGGCTTCAAATGATTTCTTTAAGGATTCAAAATACTTACTGTATTTTCTTAGGTGAGTTACTCATCTTTCTAGACCAGGGTCTATAGAGCCAGACAGTAAATATTCACCTTTTCAAGCCATGTTTCTGCAACTACTCAACTCTGTCATTATCACAGACAATATATAAACAAATGAGTATGTCTATGTTCCAATAAAACTTTATTGACAAAAGCAGGTGACCTTCTGGTTGGCCCAGGGGCTAGTGTTCTGACCCCTGTTCTAGATGTTAATTGCTAGCTTGTGTACTCATTGTATTTCAAGAGATACCCCTGCAACAAGCCTAGCCCATGGCTGGCGATGAGCTATTGTTACGTAAATGCTTAAAAATCCCAACTAGAATTAGTTCTGATTTGAGATCTTGCAAGAAAAGAGATATTTGGGTGCATTTTTAGCCATGAGTTTCCCAGCAGGAGGGAAGAGACGAGAGAGGGATTAGTCCAGGAAAGAGCACAAGTAAAGACCTTGATGTATCTTGAGGGGCCCCTGGAAACTGTCGCAACTCTCCCTGGGATGCATGGTGGAAGTAGTGGGGGGCGAACAATAAACTCTCTCTGACTATGATCAAACGGAGACAAAAGGAACCTCCCTTCCTACAGCGAGAATCAGAGACATTGTAGGACAACACCCAGTGCTTGGCAGGCAAGCTTGGCCGTGTCCTCTCACGGGCTGGGTTCCATCCTTTGGTCCTGACTTCCACCTACTGTCTGAGGCCCAGACGATTTGCTCTCTGCTTTGCTCATCTGGATTTCCTTCTGGTCCATATGTTTAGGGCAGTCTGCCTCCCGCTCTGAGCTTTAACCTCTCTCAGTTGATTTCTTGTCCTGCTCTATTGGACACACATCAGTGGCCTCCAACTAAACCCTGGCAGACGATGGGATTCTTGACCAGGGTCTCTCAAGGTGCTGTCCATGGGACACCAGGAGTGGAATCACCTGGAACTTTCTGTTTTTGACGGGAATTCTTGGCCCATCCAGTGCTCTGCTCTGACAAAAGCATTCAACAAACTCCAAGCCCTGCCTTTGGGCTTCATTCACCAGACTCTTAGCTCTTTAAAACCAGGGGAGTCAACAAAAGTGAGAAAAATATGCCCACCACTAGCTTGTTTGGCCTTCCCCCCAAATATTCACTGATAATTAAAAAAAAATAAATGGCACAATGAACAGGTTGATGTCTGTGTGGGTCTCGCACTTGCAGGACTTTTTTTTTTTTTTGGTACTAGGGATTGAACCCAGGGGCATTTTACCTCTGAGCTATACCCCTAACCCTTTTTATTTTGGAATGGGGTCTTGTTAGGTTGTTGAGGCTGGTCTTGAACCTGTGATCCTCCTGTCTCAGTCTCCCAAATACTGGGATTCTAGGTGTGCATCACCATGCTAGGCATGCAGGACTCTTTTTTAAGGTACCCCTTAACAAGCAGCCCTGTCCAAGGTGGAACCCACACATGCCACCTCTCTGATTAGAAAGTACCTGTGAGGTTTCTCTCAGTAACTTCTTGCTTTGCTTTCCCACCTGATCTTCCATGATGGAGACTGTACCTGGGATTTTCCTGGTTAGGACCTCCACAAGGAGTGTGAACCCTCCCACAGCCTTCTCCCAACAGCCCCTTTAAATGGATAACTGAGCTCAGGAGATTCTAAGGAGCCCACTACAGGTATTTTCTCTTTGGCGGCCTTTCAGTTGGCCTAGTGTGCCTGTTATCATATCAAAAATGCCACCCACTTGAAAGGTAATTTTGTCATCCTCATGAACATGTCTCAAGACCATACAGAGGTTTAGTTCACAGCTATTTAATCAGTGAATTATTACCAATTGTCCATGCACCGCTTGTGTCAGAATCTGCATAGCAGTGAATATATACACACATATGTATAATGTATTATCTATCTATCACCTATCTATCTATATATCTTCATCTATCTATCTATATATCATCTATCTATCTATCTCTCATCTATCTATGTATCTATCTGTATATCATCTATCTATATCTATCTATATATCATCTATCTATCTATCTCTCATCTATCTATGTATCTATCTGTATATCATCTATCTATCTATCTATCTCTCATCTATCTATCTGTATATGTGTATTTGTTCTCATGATCGTGGATATTTGGAACAAATTCACATATTAATGACTTCATTGGTATAAAAATTTCCTGGCGATGGAGAGGGCCAAGTTATTCTCTCCACCTTTTAAATGAGTAGACAAAGCACAGGAATGAAATGATGTGTCGAAGGTCACATGACTGGCACGTTGCTGAGCCAGGGCTCGCTCACATGCAGATTCTTGAGCCTGCGAGACTATCATTGTGATCTTGTTTGGGCCTGGGTTCACTTCTACCCTGGACTGTTAATGCCCTGGGAGAAGAAATCATGGAATATTTTGCAAGTAAAGAGCATCCAAGTTGTAAAACTGCTTGAGATTCTGGCACCCCATGAAATCTCTCCTCTATAGCTGAAGCTTATGTCTTCATGAGACTCCCCTGGAAAAGCCGCGGCAACCGCTAGATGGCAGTATATGAACGTTAACAGGGAAAAAGGCTCGTCTTGACGTTGGATACCCAGAGATTGTCATGGTGGAAGCTTCTGCCAGGTCATCCCAATGGAACCAACCTTCCAAGAACAACAAATTCTGAGATCTGTTGTGACTTTGGGCTTCAGTCTGAGGCAGGGGGCCCTGGTTTGGTTCTGTGAGAAGCTAGATTGCGGTTTCCAACCCTACCGGTATGTGAGAATCACATTTCCTTTGGTTTGGAGTAAGGCCGGGGTTTCTAGGTTTTTTGTAAACACTCCCCAGGGGCTCCACTGTGCTGAGAATGTTGATAATCTGTGCTAGATGAAGTCCATCTGCCCCAGGTTGCACGAACCTGACGCAAAGCAGCCATTGTGACGTCTCGTGGTATTCCAGGTATGCAGCAAGCCAATGAGGCTGGCCTGAGCTCTATCCTCAGTAAGCCTCAGTTCCACGGGGGCTGAGATTTGAAATCCTAAATGGAACCTGAGCACATGGGAGGTTTGTTCCTGCAGGCCAGTCCCTGCTCTGCCCCGTGTGATCTTGAGTCAACTTGACCGCTTACTTTATTGGGTCTCAGTGAAATTCCCTTCTGGGAAACTGGGGACAATGAGACAGGTGCCTCCCAGGATCTGTAGAGCTTCGCTTCCAGGGAAATATCTTCTCCCAGTCAAGTTCTGTGTTCCCAGGAGCAGTCTGGCTGCTCTAGGGAGAGATGGTTGCCCTGGCCTGGAATTAGCTCAGCACTTTGGGTAGGACAGAGGGGGCCAGCTGCTGCTTTGAGGTCGATGGTTTTCATTGGCCAATAGAATTTTAAGCCATTGCAATGCAGTGTAGTTGTTGATAAAGCCTCTAAAAGCTACCACAAAGTCCATGTGATTGTGGTTTCAGATACATGTTCCTGTGCAACGGTGGGAGTGGGGATGGAGGTGGGGATAGAGATGGGAGAGGATGTCTTCAAACAACAGAGAAACTCCTCATTCCCTGTTCTCATGTCCACATCTCTGTATCCCCAGTGTCAATACGCCAATGGAATTTCCCCTAAGCTAGGGGGACTTCTAGAAGGTCACTTCTTAATTTGTCCCTTTTGGGGAAGGAGAGGGGGTGTATTTAGGAATGGGAAGAAGTCTATAGCAATAGCCTGGGAGTCCTGACCGGCAGTGTATGCTTAGGAAAGACCTGAAGACTACAGACCAGATCTTACTCATCCCACTCATTTAAATACCTGGCACAGGGCCTGGTTCAGAGTAGGTGTGAGCAAATGTTTGTTGAATTAAGTTTCTGTAGTTTGAAGTATTTAACTATGTCAAGCTGACATTAAATATTCAGATCTCAGCATCAGAAATAGCTTTGATGCTATTTGTGTGTCTTATAGACACACAAAAATTATGAAATAGATTATGTTCCTCTCATTGCACTGTCTTCTAGGAAGCTCAGAGATAAAATTAGAGGCCCACCTTTAGCAAATAACTAGAAAAAGGCTTTGTGTGATTATTCATCTATGTGATTATACAATGCCTGGTATCACTTTATTTTTCTTGAGATTGATATATTTATTGTACTGAATTATTCCAAGCTGCCTCACGTTCTCTTTGGAACAAGGAATAAAACGACTCATTAAATCTGACTCAATGTCTGGGACAATTCCTGGTACATAATAGATCAAAAATATTTATTGAATATACGAATAAGTGATATTTTTATCTGAATCTTAACCTTGAACTGACAATTTATCAAGCAACCTCAAAGTCCCAGTCTTTCAAAACAAACTAGCTAAGTGGGAAGTTCATCTTGGGAAATTGACTCAGACGGGAAGGGTGACCTGCCCAAGGTCACACAAGACTCTAGTGGCTCTAAGGTAAGCCTGGTTTATTGTTCCTAATCTACTTACTCCCCAAATATCTCTTTCGATCTTCTGAGAGAGATAACTATCCTTGATACACTTCAAAAATGAAGTATAAAGGCCGGGAGTGGTGGCGCACGCTTGAAATCTCAGTACTTGGGAGGTTGAGACAGGAGGATCCCAGGCTGACAGCCAACCTCAGCTACTTAGTGAGGCCCTCCATAACTTAGTGAGACCTTGTTTCAAAATAAAGAATAAAAATTGGGGCTGGGGGTGTAGCTCGGAGGTAGAATGCCCCTGGGTTCAATCCCCAGTACCGAAAAAAAAATATATATAGTTGTTTTTGTCCAGTTGCTCTTCAGGTAAAACCTGGGGGTAAAACCACAGAGCAGCATCACCTGCGTTTGATGGGATTGTAAATAATTCTGTTTATTGTTTTTCCTTTGACCCTGTCAATGGAGGCTTATTTCAGCAACTTATGATTTCTTTCCTAAAATTCGTAAGGAGAAAAAGTTAGACAATACTGGTAGCCCCATTCAACAGGTAAGCCATAGTCTCCCGGGAGGTTGGGAAGGGATAGTTTTACTGACAATGTTTATCCTGGACAGAAGCCAACCAGCCCGTTGGCTTAAAGCATGAACCACTTCATCTTGTCAAACATCTTCGTCTAAAACGTGGCCAAGGGAGAACCGAGGCCACTGGCTTTGATGGAAATTTATCTCTCACGTATTTATATTTATTCAATGTTCCTGTAGAAAGCAAAAGAAGTCATGTTCCTCTGTCACAGCCGGGCCTGTTTACTGTTCCAGAATTCCCCAGCCCCTCCCCTGCAACTCCATCGGTTTTAGTATTCTATATCCGTGGTGGAAATCTCTGCCCAGCCCATGAGTTTTAAAATGGAAGACTCCCTAGCCAAAAGAAGTCTTTTACCTTCCTTATTCCCTACCCCCTGTGTACTTTGATAGACATGGAGAAATGTGTATAGCTTACTCTAGAGCCAAAGTTACATTCACTCTTGGCCAATCACTTTTCCCATCAATGGGAGGCATCAGGTCTACCTACCAACACACTTTGAATTGGGGGACCAAAGTTTCATTTTTTAAAAATTCTAGTACACGAACCTCAAGCCTTTATTACCCCAAGTAGCTGCAGCCAATGTCTTGCCTCTGAACCTTTCCTCATGCTTCCCCCTCTTTCCAGCATGCCTTTCTCTTTTTGGCTAATCTTGGAGCTCTAGCTCAGATGACCTAACGTCCACAAGATCTCTCCAGGCATCATGTATTGCTCTCTTGTCTGGACTCCCTCGATGGGCCACCTCCAAGAGGTCATCAGAACATTATTACCATTATGAGGTTGTGTGTCTGCTTTTCCCAATGGGCTGAGAGCTCTTCCAGGGCAGGGCCTGTCTCTCCTTCACCCATGAATCTCCTGCACCTACCCAGGGCCGGGGCTGTAGGAGGTGCTCACATGCACATTCTCTCGTCCCAGTGTTGTTGATTCATTGCGGTTGCTGCTGCTGCTGCCTTATTCAGATTTCTTGCCCGACTCGTGAGGAGCGGACTCTGCAGAAATCCTAGCCAGAAAGAAATCTGCTGTGCTAGTCAGAGCAGCTCACCTGTTGGCTCACTGGGGTGAGTGCGATGTGATGATCGCAGAGCCCAAAGGCCTGGGCTTTGTCCACAGGCACGGATATGTCTTCTGAGTCACGCTCTCTCGGCCAGCTACTGCTTGAGTCTCAGCCGGGGGATGGGAGGACCCAGCTCTTGCCTGCAGCTTCTTCTGGAGGTTTCGGCTGCTGGTTTGACTCTGGCCTTCGCCTTCTCTAGGGATTCTCTGTGTTTGACTCACAGTCACTCTCCATTTGAGATGATGTTGCTGAGGCAAACTCCTGGGGAAGGAAGGGTTTAGTTTGTCTTTGGAGAGTCCTGTATTTAATCCAAGGTGAGAATCTGAATTCCCAACTGCATCCCTGGCCTCCCGAGCAAACTCCAGGTCTTCCTTAGGCTAGAGCAGTAGTAAACTGTGGAAATACAGTTGTCACCATGGAGGAGTCAAGGCTATGTCTGGGGCGATGCTCTAAGGCAGAGGAATTGAACAGACAAGTTAGAGGACAGTTGCATTTTAGCATTTGCCTATTTTTCTTAAAAAAAAAAAAACAGAAAGGAACATCTTCTGCTTAGTAAAAGAGAATGCCTTTTGATGAATCTATTTGGAAAAATGCTGTTGGGCATCTGAAGGTTGGTGCCAGGCTTCTATTGGCCTTAAAGTTTGGGGGCTTAAAAATTTAGTTACTTTTACCTCCTCTCCCTGCATCTTAAATCCTTGGATCTGTCAGGAAGATTATAAAACCAAGCCACATTCCCAGCTCTCTCTTTCTTGAATGGTCCCATTGAAGATGTTCTCCAAACTAAATTTGGGTTCTTTTTTTGACAATTAGCCCCCACCCCCCTTGTCCTCTCTCCAGCCTGGGGGGCCCATTCTGCTTCATACAACACTGCCAGTTTAAGACATTTCTCTTCTAATATTGAGCAGGTTTCGGCCCCTGCCGTGTTTTCTACCCATTATTTATATTCTACTTTTGAAGGTAAAACAAGTAGGTCCCTTCAGCCCCTCCTCCCCAAAACTTGTACTCTTTTACCTAAATAGCCCATATTTTTTTTTAAAAAAAGTATACAAAACTACCAATTTCAATCTCAAAGACATGTATGGAGAGGAGGGGGGAGAGTGGTGGGACCCGCAGGGAAGTGCTCTTAGAGTTGTGTGTATGTATGTGTCTATCACTCTATACCCTAGTATGATGCATAATTACAATACATATATGGTACAAATATACTTTTATTTGGTGCATTGTAATTATACATCATAGTGAGATTCAAAGTGAAATAAACATACATGCACGTAGCACTTGGTGTGTTTCCCTCCCTATCCCATCCCATTCCCCCTTCTTTCCTCCTCATACATGAGATTGGTAGTGATACCTTCATGTATGGACATAACATTATTTGAACTGTGTCCTTAATCCTCCTTTTCCCCCTTCCTACCTCGCTACCTCAATCCTCTTACATTATTCTACTGGTTTCTCTCCTCAATTATTTTAAGTCCCCTTTGTTTCATATTTTTTCTCTAGCTTCCACATATGAGAGAAAACATAGGAGCTTTGACTTCAGATCTCATTTAGCATAATATTCTCTAGTTCTATTCATTTCCTACAAATGTTGTGACTTTGTTCTTCTTAATGGCTGAGTAAAATTCCCTTGTGTGTATATGCCATGTTTTCATCGTCCATTTATCCGTTGATGGACACCTAAGTTGGTTCCATAACTTGGCTATTGTGAATTGTGCTGCTATAAACATGGGTACACATGTGTCACTATAGTATTATGACTTTAAATTTTTCCATTTCTTTATGTTTTCCTTTGCACAAGAGTACTTCAGGACTTTTGTCACCTGAGTCACTCTTCTTGAGGGCTCAGGTGGCACTCAAAGAAGGCTGTCAATAGCCAGAAGTGACTAAAAGTACATTTAGATACTTAATGAAGTTACTTGAAACCTCAAACAGGCTATTTCCTAACTCTCAGTAAAACATCATGAAATTCACATTTTCCATTTTTCTCCACTTCAACGTTAGTCTCTCATTTTCCTCTACCAAAATTTTGAGAAGATAAATGTCCCAACTCAACCCAGTGAGGTTCCCTTAATTTATCCTCTTCTCTCCTGTCTTAGGCTCAGTTCTTTATTATCGGGGCTGAAGGAAGGGAGAAGCAGGTGGAAGGGATCGTAGACACATCATTAAAAATATCTTTGTTGTGGATTTAGAATGGGCTGGGGTGGATGGCCAATTGTGATCTATGCACAGCAGAACAAGCCTGTGTCCCTCCTTCTTAACACTCCACCTCTAGTATAGAGCTTCAAATACCACTGAGTTTTTAGGCAGACCAATTCTGCTGGCCTCTCATATTAAACTTCCCATAAACTCAGAAGCTTTAGAGAACTTATTCAGGGTCTGGAGTTGAGGTGGATACAGACCCATAGATCCTACAGATTCACAGAGTCTATAGATTCCTGGTTGACATTTTCTGGCAAAGGTATGAAGGGAAAAGAAGAGTAAACATTTAGGTTCTTGCAGTTGTATTTTGTTAAATTAGAAGTCTAATTGCTTGTAAGTGAAAGATCACTTCTCTGCTTAGAGGGTGAACCTGCCTGAGGTTCCCCCACCCCTCCAACCCCACCCAATTTGATTGTCTGGACTATTGTAGTTCCCTGAAGTCATTTGTGGGTTTAAGGTTGGCACTTCCTTCTATGGTCTCATTTCGAGCTGCTGGGGTTTCCTGCCCTGTTGCTTAGGATGTGGGCGCTGCTGGGGGGGGGGTGCTCTTACAGCCCTGTGGTCTTCTCTTTTACTTGTCTCGGATGATAGTCTTGCCAGTGATTTCCTCGATTGCTCCAGTCCTCTCCCTACATCTGGCAGAAATTCCTCAAATATTTTAATCAATGACACCATTCCTGACACATTTTATTATTTTTAAAATGCCTTTAGTCATTTTAGCAGGAATTTGGGAATGAGAAAGATTAAATCCTTGGGCACAAATGGATATCTTGAACTAGCACTCTCTAAACTTGGGTTTCACCCACACTGGATGAGGGAGGATGGGAGGGAATGGTGTGCTGTGTTGAAGCTGGTCGTTTTATGATAATAATGAAGTTGCTTTCTTATATATTTCCACATACATTATCTCATTTTCTTTTTAAAACAGACCTAAATATGAAATTTTACATTTATCACCTGTACTCTGCTAATTCATAGAAAATATTCAAGAAAGTTTATGAACTTACCCAAGAGCAGTGACTTTGTGAGCCCTTAAATCTTTCACCTTCTAATACCAGAGCTTTCTCTACTCTACATATTTGGGTGCCATCTTCACTATTTTTGCAATATTTACAGCTATTATTAATAATATTTCCTAATCTTTTTTCTTTAAACGGACTAATTTTAAAACCTAAATAAATATATTTAACAAGAAAACTTCATATTATTACAATGAACAAAAAACTAACCTCATTTTCTATAAATGGGAAGTAATCATGAAAATAAAAACAATGATAATGAAGTAGTATTCTTATATTTTAGCCAAGTATTGATTCTTCTTGAAATCTCTGAGCCTAAGTTCTGCTCTCTTTTTTTTTGTTAAAAGAAAAAAAATTAGCATGCTTTTAAGAGAAGTGTTAAAAATCATGTGGCATCAAACTGACACTTTTTCCTTTATATCATCAGAAAGACTCAAACAGAATTGGAAAAGGAATAAATTTCCCAACCTACCAGTCAGTGTTATTTAATACTGTGTCTGTGTAGAATCCTCTCAAACATAATTTAAAAATTCTCAAGTTGTTTGTCACCCTGTGAGAAACACTGCATAATACCATAGTTACATAAATAAGGAGTCAACATTAGCTATAAGTTAGGTCATCCTGGTAGACCACATAGATATCAACAATTGTACTAGTTTGGTTACATATATAGATAAATCAGTATTTATCTATCCATTTACTCAGTAACATCTGATGAGCGCTTACCATTTAGCTATAAGTTAGGTCATCCTGGTAGACCACATAGATATCAACAATTGTACTAGTTTGGTTACATATATAGATAAATCAGTATTTATCTATCCATTCACTCAGTAACATCTGATGAGCACTTACCATGTGCTGACTGTACAGAGATGAATAAGATGCAATTCTATTTCTGAAAGAAATCTGTGGTCTCATTAGCATCAGCAGTGGTACCAACTCATAAGTTCTCTAATAAGAAGTATATATCATCAACCTTGTTTGAGGGTGGACAAGGCAAAGTTGCAAACATGTATGGATATCTGATTTAGGTATTGAAGGATGGGGCTTTGTCAGCTGCCAATCTCCCAGAAGGAGTACTGCTTCTACAAAGAAACAATGGTAAGAAAATTAATAGTAGTCATGAGGAGCAACTAGTTCTTTAGCTTGGTTAAAGTGTAGAGCAAAAAGGGAGAGAGGTGGGCTGGGAAAAGGAGACCAGAATGCTAGATCCAAGCCAGTTTGAGAAGATCTTTGTGTACCCTTCTGGGGAGTTTGCATTGATCCCTCAGATAGTGGGGAATCATCCAGAATATGTAAGCAGGAGATGACATGATTAGATGTACGGGTTGGAGAGGTCACTCTGGTAACAGTGAGGAGAAATGTGAAAGGAGAGAGTGAGATGTCAGCACAGCTGTCTGACTGGTGTGCCAAAATCAGCTTAAGTAATTCCATGCAAATTCTATTCATTAGCTCTCCTTGACCATGTAAAACATTTTGGCAGCCACCACCCTGGCCAGAGGGGATGATGCTCTGATTGGAGGGTCTATTGCT
>PVJS01023469.1:0-23580 GCA_004027185.1 Glis glis | reverse complement strand
CTCTGGTCTCCTCCTCCCAAAGTACTGGGATTACAAGCGTGCGCCACCACGCCCGGCCTCCTCATCTCTTAATAGGAGTTAAGCTCCTTGAGAGTGGAGCCTAAGTCTTCAAGCCCCTGATGTCTCTTGCCCACAACAGTCATACTCTTGCCCTTAGTCATACTGAAAACACATCTGTTGGATGAATAAATCTGGAGTTTTGATCTTATATTAAAACACACAAACACACATTTGATTCAGACTCCAGTCCACTTTTGGTACTGTAAACAGAACAGAAGTTGTGGCCAAGAAAAGAAGCAGCTTCCTTTTTTTTTGGCAGTACTGGGGATTGAACCCAGGGGCACTGTACCACAGAGCTACAGCCCAGGCTTCTTTATTTTATTTTTTATTCTAAGATGCCCAGACTGGCCTGGAACTTGTGATCCTCCTGCCTCAGCCTCCAGAGTAGCTGGATTACAGGCATGCTACCATGCTCAGCAACTTCATATTTTTGTAATAAGAAGTCTCCAGTTGACTACTACTTTTCAAGGTTATCTCTAACTTCTGATCAAGGGCTACAAATGTTAAGGTTTTAACTTCCTTAGGTTGTGTACTCAAACCTGTACTGAAGTCTACTCTGGGGCGACCTCTGTTGTTTCCCCTCTAGTAATCTGACCTCAGATATCTTTAATTCCTCCTCTTGCTGTTACAGAATTATTTATATATTTTATAGTTTCTTTTCAATGATAATTAACTCATTCCTTGGAAACATCTTAATTGAAATATTGGAGATATTTCAGTATCTTCTTATCAAGAGTTTTGTTTGTTTGTTTGTTCGGGGGGATGGTTATTGCTTAGTATAGACTATTGATTTGGGAATTAGACCAAGATTTGAATTCTTAATTTGCCATTTAGTAGTTGTGTGATTGTGGACCACTATTTCACTTTTCTGAGCCTCATTTTCTCATCTAGAAGGTTTTTTTTTTAAAGCTGGGTGTGGTGGCACACACCTATAATCCCAGAACTTGGGAGGTTGAGACAGGAGGATCACAGGTTCAAGGCCAGCCCCAGCAACTTAGTGAGACCCTGTTTCCAAATAAAAAATAAAATAGGGCTAGAGGTGAACACCCCAGTAACATACACACACACACACACACACACACACACACCAAAAAACCCTGCTCACATGATTATTGTAAAAATTAAATGAGGAAATGATGTTAAGAATAGCCCAGAAGAACAAAAACTATGAGACATTCTTCCTACTTTTACTGTATGTGCATATATCCATGTGTATGTACATATATCTACGTGTGTTTATTTCTTATACTATCTCTATGTCTTTAACATGCAAACCATGGTGATGTAAGTTATGTTACTGGCACTATCCATATTTTTTAATGTCAATCACTCAACCAGCAAGTCTACTATACATATTCTCAGTCCTGGATACTCTGAGGAACTCAGAAACATTGTATAAAATGTAGTTGTTAAAGGAAGTGTAGAGGGGGCTGTACATACATAAGCAACAAAGGACTGTACGCAGTTAGAATATGAGGGTACAAAACTGCCGACTACAGATCGGTGCTTCTCAGCCGGGACACACCCGAGGATGGTGATCCAGTTCCTTAGTCAGATCGCTCTCACTCAATAGGACTGGAAGAGAGTAGGTGTAAGTGTTAGGAGAGAGATACGTCTGAATTCAATCTTTTCTTTTCTTTTTTTTAAGTAGTAAATTATTAACAAATTTCAGGCCTTCCACTGCTATCAGGTACATATGATTTGATTGAGGTTGAGAAATGGGGTCAGAAAAGGAGTAAAAAGACTAAATAAGATGCCTGCAAGATCAGACTGATAAATGGGTGAAGTGAGTCAAATGTGAGAACCCAGAGGAAGCTGTTGAAAAGACCATGGTGCAGGGAAACACACACACACACACACACACACACACACACACACACACACACACACCTTCTAAACACGCATGTGCTCCCTTGCTCCAGCAAATCGCAGGGTGGTATTACCAACTCTGCTAATATCTGAAGAAAATCCAGATCTGAGCCGTGCGTGGTGGCACGCGCTGTAATCCCTGTAATCCCAGTTCTTGGGAGCCTGAGACACAGGAGGATCGCAGGTTGCAGGACAGCCTCAGCAAGTAGTGAGACTCTCATCAACCTAGCAAGACCCTGTTTCAAAATAAAAATATAAAAATAGG
The DNA here is from genome assembly GCA_004027185.1 of Glis glis. NCBI lineage: Eukaryota > Metazoa > Chordata > Mammalia > Rodentia > Gliridae > Glis > Glis glis. Next base: position 21,386 of record PVJS01023469.1, on the reverse strand, counting down.
GCTGGGAGTAGAGCTGAGAGGTAGAATGTCCCTGGGTTCAATCCCTTGGGTTCAATCCCCAGTACCACAGCCAAAAAAAAAAGAAAAAAAAAAAAAAGAAAAAAGAAAAGAAAAGAAAGAAAGAAAAGCCAGATCTGGAATTGTATGTGACATTTTAATTTTCATGGAGATAATTTGAAGACAGTATGAGACAAATCAAACACATCAATCATTTAGAAGACCTACAGGCTAAGTTTGTGAGCAAACTCACAGACCAGATTTCTTTGTAGTATCACCTTGTCATTAAAAACATTTTGAACATGCAATCCAGAATGTAATTTACAAATTATATATGTGTATTCAAACCTTATAAATTAGTACAAGCCTTCTTCCTTTTAGGAAAAAATACATAAAAATGGACCTCCTCACATTTCCCTTGGCTGCCCTAGCAGATCCTCATGGGTGTGCAACTGCGGGGAGACCACATCTCAGACCCTGCGTGCTGGGGAGCTGCAGGGAGACCTGGAGAAGTGAAAGTCAGCGTCTCCTGCTCTCTCAACTTCCCAGTTCCTCCCCCCAAGCAGCTGCTATAAATAGTTGGGTTTTTCTTTTCTGTGAAAAATAGCAGGTCCTTGCCTCCCTCTCTTACCATTTCTTCCTTTGAAGAGGTTATCAGTTTCAAAATAGTGTATATTTTTATTATTTATTAATCTATTCAAGATAATTTTATTTTATTTAATTAATTAAATTTTTTGCGGTGCTGGGGCTTGAACCCAGGGGCATTCTACCTCTGAGCTCCACCCCCAGCCCTATTTTTTATTCTTTATTTTGAAACAGGGTCTCACTAAGTTGCAGAGGGCCTCACTAAGTAGCTGAGGCTGGCCGCGAACCCAGATCCTCCGGTCTCAGCCTCCCAGGTACTGGGATTACAAGTGTGCACCACCATGCCTGGCTTTAAGAGAATTTTAATAGTCACTATTCGCCAGGCCCTGTTACAGGGGGTTTGGGGGGGTAAATGCAATCAACAAAACAGACACATATGGCTGCTCTCATGGGACTTTGCATTTTGTGGAGGGAGAAAGCCAATAAACAACTAAGTATTAAATATATACTTAAAGGGCAAGCTGCGATAAGTGCTATGCAGAAAAATAAATCATGGTGAGGTGAGACTGACGGGGGGGGGGGGAGGGAAATACAGACAGTGTAGGCGAGGCCACTCTGTTGAGATGACACCGGAGCAGAGAGAGGACCAAGAGACTAGCAGCCAGATGTCTCTAGCAGCCAGATGTCTCGGGAAGGCCCTGCAGGCAAGGGGCCATGAGTTGCAAAGTCCCTGAGGTAAAGAAAGCACTGGAACAAGATAAGAAGCACAGAACCAGAGCACATGAGGCTGTGGAGGTCCAGCTGAGGTCTCTGATTTTATTGGATGTGTTGAAAGAAACCTCTAAGGGTTTCGAAGAGAGGGCCATTGTGGTTTTTTGTTTTTAATTGGATCGCTGGCATCACTATGTGGAGACTAGCCTGGAGGGCTGAAGCGGGGAGGGCAGGGGGCACTGGGGAGACACTGCCCAGGGTCCGCAGGAGGCCATGGCTCTCCTAAGGAGCATGTGGGAGGTGAGGTCCAGTTCAGTCAGGGTTTATTTTGAAGGTAGAGCCAGCAGAGCTTGCTGATGACTTACTCTGTGCATTACAAGCATATATTTCTAAATGCCCAATTTATACAAATAATAGCTTCCAGGACATACTTTTTTGCATTTCACTATTTTTTTTTTTTTTTGCAGTACCGGGGATTGAACCCAGGGGCATTTTACCTCCGCGCTACACCCCCGGCCCTATTTTTTTTATACTTTATTTTGAAACCGGGTCTCATTAAGTTGCGGAGGGCCTCACTAGGTAGACAGAGAGAGAGAGAGAGAGAGAGAGAGAGAGAGAGAGAGAGAGACAGGGAGAGAGAGAGAGAGAGAGAGAGAGAGTTGAGGTTGGCTGCGAACCCGGATCCTCCGGTCTCTGCCTCCCAAAGTACTGGGATTACAAGCGTGTGCCACCACGCCCGGATTCACTATTTTTCAATTAATATTAGACAGAAATTATTGCATATCAATCTGAATCAGTGATACTGGTCACTTTGCTTTCTTTTTTCTTTTTGCTTTTGTTTATTCTTTTTGCATTTATTTGTTTGTTTAGGTCATACTGGGAATTGAACCCAGGAGTGCTTTACCACTGAGCTACACCCCCAGCCCTTTTTTATTTTTTCATTTTGAGCTCAGGTTGGCCTCCAACTTGCAATTCTCTTGCCTCGGCCTCTCTAGTAGCTGGGATTACAAATGTGTGCCACCGTCCCTGGCTCTTTTGCGTTTATTTTTATCTAAGTTAACATACACATAGTTTTAAAGGCAAATAGTTCTCTGAGACTTGCTGTGAAAAGTAGCAGGTTCTCATAACCCCACACTTGAACCATTTCTTCCTTTGAAGGGTCTCCAGTTTCACTTCTTTTACCTAACTGTTTTGGTCTTCCTCCCTATTTTCCTAGATAACATTCCTGTATTGTTACTTCTTGGTTTTCTGGTTTTAGACGCCATCTTTGATTTTCCATTGGGGAAGAGGACTAGAGGAGTAGGACTCGGCCCCCTTTATCCTTCCTGCCATACCACCTATACCCACTTTTTGAACCCCATCTTTCTCCAAATGTAGCCATGTTATAATTTTGGCTAGTTCAATTGTCTTAGTTCACTGGAGGTATTGTAACAAAATACCTTAGACTGAGCCCTTTACAAACATCAGACATTGGCTTCTCACAGTTCCGGAGGCTGGAAAGCCCAAGGTCAAGGCGCCTGCAGATATGATGTCTGGTGAGAGTGTTTCCTCATAGAAGGCGTCTTCGGTGTATTCTCACATGGTAGAAAGGGTAAATAGGTTTCCTAAGTGAGGTCTCTTTTATAAGGGCACTAATCCCATTCATGAGGTCAAAGCCTAATCATTTCCAAAAAGCCCCACTTCTTTTTTATTTTTATTTTTTGGCAGAGGGGGGAACTGGGTATCAAACCTAGGGGCAGTCTACCTTGGAGCTACACCCTCAGGCCTTTTTTTATTTTTTATTTTGAAACACATTCTCACTAAATTGCTGAGAGTCTTACTAAATTGCTGAGGCTGGCCTCAAACATGTGATCCTCCTGTCTCAGCCTCTCAAGTACTGGGATTACAGGTGTGTGCCATCATGCTCAGCTCAAAAAGCTCCACTTCTTAATGATGTCCCCATGCGGGTTGGGTTCTAGCATCTGAACCTGGTGGGGAGGGGGGACACAAAACTTCAGACCATAGCATCAATATTCAGTGCTGACTCCCTCATGAGCAAGTAAATAATATTTACTGCTAAATCTGTTGCGAGCTATGTTTATTTTTATTTGCTAAATACTGTTGTTATCCTCTAAGTGACAACTGCCCTTTTGTTTAGTTATCTTTTTATTTATTATAAATTCAACACCAAAAACGCAGTCTTTTCTTAACATGTTCAGATACATTGGACACATTTTATTGATTTCAATCTTCCTACAGAATTTCCTCCCAGAACCTTCTGATGAGCTCTGTGCTGGATTGATAACAAAAAGGGCCACCAACAGCTTTCCTTCCTGTGTCCATGTTCCCTTGCTCTGTAACTTTGAGAGCACCTTCCACTTTGGCTCTGATGTTGATCATCTGTCTTGCTGTGGCCAATGGAAAGTTCACGAACATGATGCAGTAGCAGCCTGAAGAGTCCTTGTACTTTGGGCTCTAGGACTTCTGCTGCCATGTGGTGAGCAGGCTCACATTTTTTGGGGGGAGGGGGTACTGGGGATTGAACCCAAGGGCATTCTACCTCTAAACTCCACCCCCAACCCTATTTTATTTTTTATTTTGAAACAGGGTCTCGATAGTTTCTAAGGGCTCACTAAATTGCTGAGGTTGGCCTCAAATCTGTCATCCTCCTGTCTCAGACTCCCAAGCACTGTGATTACAGGCAAGCCAGCACCAATGTGAATGAGGCCAGCGAAAGACAGCCCCAGTTTAGCTGACAACTGACCACAGATGCATGGGTGAGCCTAGCTAAGGCCAGAAGATCCTCCCAGCAAAATTATGAGCTAAATAGATGGCTGTTTTTAAGCACTGCGTTTGGGTTGGTTTGTTATACAGCATGACAAAACTGATATAAGCTGCAATTGTGTGTGTGTGTGTGTGTGTGTGTGTGTGTGGTATTGGGGATTGAACCCATGGGCATTCTACCTCCGAGTTACACCCAAGCACTTTTTTTATGTTTTGTTTTGAAACAGGTTCTCATCAAGTTGCTGAGGCGGGTCTCGAACCTGCTATCCTCCTGTCTCAGCCTCCCAAGTACTGGGATTACAGGCCACCATGCCGGGCCCAAACTGCAATGTGGACTCATTTGCTCTGTGTAGTTATATCCCAGAGCAAATGAGATTGCTCCTTTGCAATCTCTCTTCAACCTCATCCTATACTGAATCTCCTGTTTCCAGTAACCCATACTTTCATCTTGCTCAGTTCCTTGATTTTCCAAGAAAGGCTACATGAAAATTATGTTGTTCAAGACCTAGCACGTCTGAAAATATCACTTTTCTATTATATTTAAATGACAGTTTGGTTAGGTATACAATTTGAGGTTGTTAATTATGTTCCTTCAGAATTTTGAAAGCTTGTTCTCATTGTTTTGTAGTTTTCTGCTGAAGTTAAAAATCAGTCTTTGTCAAAGGATGATGAGACCATCACTCAATATCTGAAATAAAAGGACAAAGCTGAATTCAGGGTGATAGAGGCATACATACACACAACACATGCCCATAGTGTAGGAGAGCTGTGCTGGTAGTTTCTTTAAGCAGAATAAATGGTTGAATTTATCCAGAGATTTTAGGAAGCACAGAATTCAGGGACTGATGGACTTTCAGTGGCTTCATGGGGTGCTGTCATCTTTAGAACTGCAGCTCCTTCCATGAGGCCTGGTTGATCAGTCACACTAAGAGGTGTTTATTGGAGTGAGTCTAACCCTGACTCACTTTCTTTTTATTTTTTTTCTTTTGTTGATTTTTTTAAAAATGAATTACTTTAATTGTATGAATTTATGGGGTACAATGTGACATTTGGTACACATATACAGTGTGTACTGATCAAAACAGGGCAGTTAAGATTTTCATCTCTTCAAATATTTTTAATCATTTTTTCATTGACACATAATAATTGTACTTATTTATGGGGTACAGTGTGATAGTTCAATACATGTGTACTATGTGTACTGACTGATCAAATCAGGGGAATTAACATTTCCAACTCCTTATTATCACCTTGTGTTTGGAGCCTTTATTTTTTTATTGGTTAATTGTAATCATTCATCTTGGTGAAGTTCAGGGTGATAGAGGCATACATATATACAGCACCTCTTTAACCCTCCCCCAGTTCCTAGCCCACTCTTTCTCCCTCCCCACCTTCCCATGCTCAGCACAGTGATTGGCTTTGATAAGTCTGTGTACGTACATCATGCCCATTGAGGTGTTTCCGTCTTCAAGTCCTTCCTCCCCCTCCCATCTCACTCAGTTAGGTCCCCTCCTTCACTCCACTAAGGTTTCTCCTCCTTTGTCTAGAGTCCCTCCTGTGTCCCAGTTTCTCCCTAGCTTCTGCATATGAGGAAGAACAGCTAACCTTTCACGTTTTGTGACTGATTAATCTCACTTAGCATAATATTCTGCTTGGAGCTTTTAGCTCCCCTCATCTAGTATTCATAAAAATAAAATAGGTCACTATAGAACACTGGAACAATTGAAGTTTTTCATTTAATTTTCAAAACCCTGATGTTTTTAGAGTGTTCCTGTTTTAGGCATCTTTTTCGTCGCTGTGACCAACATGCCTGACACGTACAACTAAGAGGAGGAAAGGGTTTTGGGCTCACGGTTTCAGAGGTTCAGTCCATAGTCAGCTGGCTCCAAGGCAGCAGGGCATGTGGTGGAGAAAAACTGCTCTCACACCCTGGTGACCAGAGGGAAAGAGAGCAAGAGCAAATGACCAGGGAAAGACATAGTCCCCAAGGTCACACTCCCAGTGACCTACCCCTTCAGCCATGCCCAACTGCCTAAGTTACCACCCAGGAAATCCACTATAATTATTAACCCTCTGTCCACTGATATGATTAGAGCCCTGATTCCATTATTTCACCTCTGAATATTATTACCCTGGGGGCATGCTTTCAACACATGGACCTTTGGGGGACATCCCAAACACAAACTGTAACACTTCCATTTATTTATTTGTTTATTTTTTATTGAATATCATTCTTGTTTTATGGTTATAGTAGCTTCTCTTTGTGTGGTTTTTGACATTTATTTTATCTTTGTGTCTTTTTTTTTTTTTTTGCTGTACCGGGGATTGAACGCAGGGGCGTTCTACCACCGCGCTACGCCCCCAGCCCTATTTTTATACTTTATTTTGAGACCGATCCTCACAAAGTTGCGGAGGGCCTCACTAAGTAGAGAGAGAGAGAGAGAGAGAGAGAGAAAGAGAGAGAGAGAGAGAGAGCATGCGCGTGCACGTGCTGAGGCTGGCCGCGAACCCGGATCCTCCAGTCTCTGCCTCCCAAAGTACTGGGATTACAAGCATGCGCCACCATGCCCGGCTTTATCTTTGTGTCTTTAACATTACTTTTTTAAACTTCATTTTATATCTTCCAGATGAAGCTTTTCTGAAGATACCTTGTAGCTCCTGTATCTGATAATATTTATAAGTGATTCATTAAATCACAGGCTGAGAGCTCTGAGGATACGTGAGCAGGACGGGTCTGCTGTGTGCTTCACTGTGGGCATCAGGGTAGACTGTTTAATGGGGGAAATTCCAGTGTCAGCATCCTTCTAATGTCAGGTCTTTCATCATGGATGAGCCATATAGTCCAGAGACAATATTTCCAGTGTCCTGCCTAGAGGGCGAATATCTATCTTTCAGTGTCCTGAGCTTATAGCAAGGAAACACAGATGTGGCATGAGGCATTTTAGAAGCTAATATGGGTGAATGCATAATCCCCAAATTGTAGTACAACTCCTTCATCCTCAATTGCACTAGTGTTCTCCTCGTGCAGAGCCATCTATTTCATCTCATTCTGAAAATAACCCATCCCTCTTTTGCCAATTAAAGAAGGGGTAGTCTCTGCAATGCTGCTTAGATGTAGGGAAGAATCCAGGGGTTCAGTTCCTTCTGAAGCAGACTTTCCAACACCCCTCCTGATTTAGTTCATGCCTCTTTTGCCCCTATTCCCACAGGGACCTGCTGACATTAGTTTCCAGGTCTTTAGATATCCTGTAAATTAGATTTGTTCTTGTTTTTCTCACTTCCTGATCAGATTCAGTTTTCTCATATCTACTCACTCTATCACTATATAATTGTTCTTCAGCTTCTAAAATCATCTCCTTTTTTTCTAGATAGCTCTGTCTATTTATTACATTTAGACTCTAAAATATACCTTTACTGGTAGTTTTAGTGGAGTTTCTGGAAGGCAGGAAGATAGAAGTGCATGTTAAATCTATTTTCACAGTCTGCTTTTCATTTTCTATTTATGTGAATTGTGTTAATGGCTTCATAATTGAATCTAAAATAATTTATTTGTGATATATCTAAAACTGGTCAATGTCAGATGGCTCCAATTACAATAGGCTTAAAATAATGCCTTCCTACTTAAAAAAAAAAAGGAAAGAAAAGTGGAAGTAATTTGGTGCTAACCCAGTGAAGAGGGATGTCTAATTATAAGTCAAGATTAATATGCCTGGGAATATTCTTTCCAAGCATTTGCATGCCCTTGCTAAGATGCAGATTGTATATCAACCTCAATAAGAAAATTCCTAAGCCTGTTCAAACTTGCAGAAGGGGTGTAGTCATGCATAATCTCACACTAAAGTCTGCCAAGGCAATGAATACTATGGAATTCACAATTTCGGTTTTTCTTTCCACACTAGTAACTCAAAGCTGGAAACATATGTGCTTGTGAATCTTTGTCAAGTTAATCACTATCCCCTGTTGCACCAAAATTTAATACAGACTCCTAAACAACCTGCTGCTATGGTAATCTGTTTACTAATCATATGATACATCATGCCCCAGGTAATTTGCAGTTCTTGCAAAAGTTACTGCTGCTCTGTAATTGCAGTCATGTTTTCTGAAGTTGGGCTCTCCTACAACCTTTTGGGGATGGCTGGCTTCTATACCCAGAACCAACCCAAACAACACTCTGTACTGCTGCACAGTCAAAATAAACAGAAAAATACGCATAGTCAGCTCTTCCATCTCTCTCTGAAGTTATCTCCTTACTCTTGCCTGAAACCATGATCTATTTTCCCTACCCTAACTGGGGGAGGAGGTTGATCATAGGATACAAAGTAGCAGATATATAGGATGAACAGATCTAATGTAGAGATCTAAGGTAAAACACAAAAACTAAAGAGGAAATAAAATTGTACTGTCCATCAAATTCATGCTAAATGAATAGATATTTTTTGCTCTTGCCACAAAAACAATCAATTATGTGAGATGATGGAGGTGTTCGTTTGTTTCTCTATAGTAACCTTTCACTATCTGTATGTATCCCAGAACATCATGTTGTATACCTTCAATATACACAATGACATCTATTTTAAGAAGAAAATCTTTGCTTGACCTGCCCTGTCTTGAAAGTTGCTGATGGCCTCCCAGTGGTCCTTTTCTACTTGCATCCCTTCCACCCTCTTTCATCCCTTGGCAGCTTTTGTTAACATGATTTAATCCTTCTTTACTGAAGAGTAACTTACTAAACAACTCACACATAATGGAGCCTCACTAGGAAAGCTTGATTCCTTACCTCAAACCCAAACCCTCCCTCCCACATATTTAGATACTGTGCTAAGTACTTTACACATAGTAACTCTTTTCATCATCCCAGTAACCCTGTGAAATGCAACCTAGCATTATCCCCATTTTTTTTTTTTTTTTTTTTTTGCTGTACCGGGGATTGAACGCAAGGGGGTTCTACCTCCGTGCTACGCCCCTGGCCCTATTTTTTATACTTTATTTTGAAACTGGGTCTCACGAAGTTGCGGAGGGCCTCACTAAGGAGAGAGTGAGAGAGAGAGAGAGAGAGAGAGAGAGAGAGAGAGAGAGAAGGAGAGAGAGAGCGAGAGAGCGAGAGAACTGAGGCTGGCCGCGAACCCGGATCCTCCGGTCTCCGCCTCCCAAAGTACTGGGATTACAAGCGTGCGCCACCACACCCGGCACCCCATATTTATAAATAAGAAAACTCCAGAGGGTTTATATAATTTGCTTAAGGACAAACAGTGGTCGATTACATTCACATAAATGACACCACCATCCATCAAGTTGCCCAAGCCAGAAACTGGGAATCAACATGAGTTTCTCTCTTTCCCTTTCTCCCCACATTTTTACCATTTTAGGCTAGACTACCACCATGTCTCACTGGAACGACTGGACCATCCTACTGACTATTTATTTAATGTCCCTTTATAAATTCTTCTCCATACAGCCAACATGTGAATTTGATAAATCCACTATCATAATGAGAGATTTTTGACAAATATCTTTCAAAAACTGACTTCATGCAAACAATTATATAGATACAGGAGATTTATCTTTACTGTGTGGAAACACAGTTAACAAACCAAACCTGATGGACTATATGCACACAAAAATAGAGAATGTGCAACACTTGGAACATTTACAAAAACTATGTTCTATGTCACAAGGTGAATTGCAAGGAATACCAAACTAATTACCATACAGGCCACATTCCTTGATCACAATATAATAAAATTACAAATCATTAACAAAAATATAGGTACACTCCCCCACCCATTCTGTTTTTCCTTTTCTCTTCTCCATATAAAAGGAAACTGGTTCCCAGGCTCCCTTGGGCTCTGGCATCCTGGCATAGCCAGTGAGAAGCACTGATAGCCACTGACTGTAAGCTGGGAGGCAGGAAGGGACAAGGCAGACATTTCTCACCTCCTGTGCCTTGGCCACTCTTGGCTCCTGGCTTCTGTTGGGCAGTCCCCGTGTTGACCCTGACTCATCCTAGATGGCCCCAGCTCAGAGCTCAGATAGGACCACTTCCTTCCATGGTCCCCCAAGACCCAAAAGTAGTTGGTAATGGCTTCCTACCTTTGCTAATCTCTGGATTGCTAAGTGTCCCCAGTTGGCTTCTCAGCTTCTCCATTGTTCACAGAACGAATTTTCTGTATTAAATTCCCCTCCAGGTGTAAGCACACGCATGCATGTGCATGAACACACACACACACACACACACACACACACACACACACACAAACACACACACCATAACTGCTATAACCTCATACATATAGGACTTACATCTAGGACTGGAGATATATCTCAGTGGTAAAGTGCTTATCTAGCATGAGTGAGGTCTCAGATTCTATTTCCAGCACTGGAAGAAAAAGGTATAGAAATTATATCTAAACTTTCAAGGATCAATATTTAGAAATAAGCAACAACCCAAACTACATGTCAACATTTCGGGATGCAGGTCGACTATTTCTTACAGAGAAATACATAACCCAAGACATGAGCTCTGATTTCCAGCCCCCTCCTGACTTATGTTATTATGTTCATCGATCTTTTTTTCCTTTCTTTCTCCAGTTCTTTATTATTCCTTGACGCCTGAGTCATCTGTGGCTTTGTTAGGCGCTTCCGCTTGCACTACCCTGATCCCGGTGAACCAAGGCTTTCGTCCTTCATCAACTTCATGCTGGTAGATGTACTCTAAAACAGCTCGCTCTTGACCCGACTTCTCTCTTGATCCCCCCTTCCCTTGTTTACAGTTGTGTACTAGAAATCTCCACTTTACATTTCCAGAGTATCAAATTTAACATGACTAAAAGTGAATTCGTCATCCCTCTCCCCTCTCTTGTATAGGTTCCCAAAGTGGGCTATCCCGCCTTCCCCCTGGGGGTGGCGGAAATAAAATATAGATACATAAAGCTGTGTCTTTCTATTTATTTACTTAAGGAAGGTAAATTTCCAGAGGGGCATTGAGTAGATTTTTTTTTTTCTGGAAAGGGGTGGTAAGCCAAATAAGTTTGGGAACCTTTGCTAGATAGAGTCTTTGCTCCTAACACTATGACTGATGCCATTACTTTGCAAACGCCCACCTGGAAAACTCAGACACTCAAACACCCCCGGGGCAGTGACTACATCTCTTTCCTAGTAATGGCTTTTGTTCCAAGAACAGAGCTTGACAGTCACAGGGATGCAGTAAATATTTTTTGAATGACTATAAAACTCCTTCCTCTTTCTAATTCCATATCCCTCCCTCCCTTTCTTTTCCTTCCTCTTCCTTTTCTCCTCCTCTTTCTCCTCCTACTTCTTTTCTCTCCCTCTCTCCCTCTCTCTCTCTCTCTCTCTCTCTCTCTCTCTCTCTCCTTCTCTTTCTGTAATGCACTCCCAAATCCATTCTCTTCCTTCACTTTCCGATGTGACTAGTTCTCTTGGTTACTTGCCTGGAAAGGCAGCCAGAAGGCTGCACTCTGAGAGTTAAATTATAACTAATCCCATAATGGTGTTTCACAAAACCCATGTTAAAGGTAAGAATGCTTCCTAGTCAGCAAGAACAGAGACCTGACTGCAATGTTCTTAATGCTGTTAACATAACTGAGAAAGAATGTGTGGCTCAGATGGGGCGTTGGCGTGCAGAAAACACAGCCGGTTAATGCCAGCCATCCTGTTCAGGATGCCTCCCAGTTGGATTTAACTATGCTAGAACCAGCCTAACCAACCTCTTGATTTCTGGCAATCTTACAGCTATTCTGTCAATTATCCAGGCTTGAAATTTAAAAATTATTACTCTCATTTCCTTCCATTCCTCATTTCTACTTGATTGAACTTTATTGATGCTTACTCCTCTCTCTCCCTCTCTCCCCTTCCTCAGAGCCAAGCACCATTCACCAGGTGGTCATTAGAACACGCCCAGATTAGGTAGATCTCTTTGTCTCTTCCTGCCCCTCCTGTGAGTCCTGCCACCAGATTTCTCAACCTGGTGCTGCCTTTTATTATATAATGACTTAAGATCTAATAGCACATAAAGATCCCATGGTGTTTAAAGCAGGCATCACGTTCTGATTTCCCTGGACCCGCACCCCAGCCTCTGACTATCATCACTGTGGGGTTCAGTCACTTGGATAGCTCTACTTTCTCCTGCAAAGATTATGCTTAGACTTGCCCCCCCCCACACACACACACCAGGCTTTGCAGTCAGGGCACACAAATCAGAGCCATACTTCAAAGTTCCATTTCTTTTTTGAATCCTTGGCTGATATGCCTGTTTTTTGTTTGTTTGTTTGTTTGTTTGTTTTGGGGGGGTTGGTATTGGGGATTGAACCCAGGGACACTGCACTTTACCCCCAACCCTTTTTATTTTTTATTTTGAAACAGGGTCTCACTGAGTTACTGCACATTGGCCTTGAACCTGCGATCCTCCTGTCTCAGCTTCCTGAATACTGGGATAACAGGCATACACCGCCATGTCTGGCTGGATATGCCTGTTTTACACTGATTCCCTATCGGGCTTTCTTTGCCCAAGATCACGTGAATTTACCATGAGACTTACACTTGAGGACCCTTCACTTCAACAGTCCCCTAGGAAACTGTGGACCTAATTTTTATTTACAATTTTGAGGCCTTTTTTTTTCTTAAAGAAGACCCTCCAAATTGTAAAAGTCTCAGGTTCCTTATAAGTAGGATTTGCCCTTAAATATAGGCATTTGATTATTTTTTTCTTGAAGTATTTTATAATTGATTAATGTTTAACAAACTTGTTTTCTCAACTAAGTCTGAGCTTCCTGCTATATAATACTACATAGTGTATAGTTTGCTGGTAAAAAGGGCATAGCAGAGTCCCAGAGACCTAGGTCCAAAGATCACCTCTGCTTAGATTGTGGCCTTCGGGCAAGTTTTATTTTTTAACTTGTTTGAACCTCAGTTTCTTCATCTGTTAAATGGTAATGATTAAAGAGAAGCTACATTATGATTTTAGAGGCCCAAGGTACTTTCGCCTTCATGGGTCCCTTTCTCCATAAAAAAAATTACAAATTATATTTTGTGACTGTGTTCATACAAAGACTAATACAATTCAGGGAAGACTGTACTCCTTTTTCCCTTTTCTGATTCTAAAGGATGCTAAAACATTTTCATGAGCCTCTTAAAATATCCTAGACTTTATGCATAGCTCCTACTGAGCCTAATGGGTGAGCTGACCCTGATTAAAGTCCATGCAGAGAAGTCTGGTTAATAGTAAGTTAGACAATGTGCAGAAATCACTTGATAAAGTGCGTGGCACGTATTAGGTGTTCAGTGGATGTTGGCCACTATTTGTGTTGTTATGACAGAATGTAAATGCTTACTAAATTGACTTAAATAGAGCTTATTTTATGCTAAACTATTTAGAGTATTGGAAGTTCGAGAGAGCTATCGCTTCCTTATAATATAATATCAATTAAAGTGCGCCTGTGTTTGCAGACCTGGTGCCCGCCCTGCATTTACGAGCATTTATTGCCTCTAGAGTAGGTGTTCAAATGCCTCCAACTTGGACTTCCCAGCAGTGGTTCTTGTGTGTGTGTGTGTGTGTGTGTGTGTGTGTGTTACTGGGGATTGAACCCAGGGCCCTTCAACCTCTGAGCTACACCCCCAGCCCTATTTTATTTTTAATTTTGAAACAGGGTCTCACTAAGTTGCTGAGGCTGGTCTCAAACCTGCGATCCTCCTGTCTCAGCCTCTCAAGTGCTTGGATTACAGAAGTGCACTGCCATGCCCAGCTAACAGTGATTCTAAAATACTAGATTTGCAGACTCCATCCAAGAGATTCTGACTCAGTGGTTCTAGAGGGAGATCTGAAAATAGGTTTTAAATATCTTACCCTCAATGTGATTTTGAAGAGTGGATAGATTTTTGGAAACCACCATCATAGACAAACCATTACAGTTAGGTGGCAGTTGAAAGAGACTTTAGCTAACCTCTTCCCAAACTTTGTAACACCCATCTGCAATCACTGCAGATAAAATGGTGTGCCTGATTTGCAAACTCAGCTTCAAGACAAGGCCCCTAGAATCTCCTGTACCAATCAGATTATACCCCTAAGGCTTCTTATTAAAGTACTGTGGAGGAACTGGCAGAATGATATAACCCATATGGTTGCTTTCAAGGAACGTGCAGGATATGTATCCACCCTAAACAGGGGAGCATAGATTACGAACCAAATGAGAACTTTGGACATTGAGCTTTCGTTCATAAGAAGAAGCAGTCGATGTAGGTGGGCTGTTGGGGGAGGCCTTGTAGTGAAGAGTGACTTCAATTGAGTCATGGAAAAAAGTGGCAGTGGGACATATTATGATAGAAAACAAAGAATAATGGACTAGGCATCAGGAGACCTAGGGATAAAACTGGCTCGTCATTTACTAGTGGGTGTCTTTGAAAATTAAGATATAAGCCGGGCGTGGTGGCATATGCCTGTAATCCCAGTACTTGGGAGACTAAGACAGGAGGATCCAAGTTCAAAGCCAGCCTCAAGCAGCTTAGCGAGGCCCTCCACAACTTAAGGAGACCCTGTTTCAAATAAAAAATAAAACGGGGCTGGGGGTGTAGCTCGGAGATAGAACACCTCTGGGTCCCATCACCAATACCACAAACAAAAAAAAAAAGAAAGAAAAAATTAACATATAAAAATATAAACCTGTCACCTATTCTAAGCAAAAGAAATCTGGTATGAAAATATTAATAATTGCAAAAATATAATTTAAGGGAAAAAGCATTATTAGGAATAAAAAGGGCCAGGTGCCACGGCACATACCTGTAGACACAGTTACTTAGGAGACTGAGGCAGAAGATCACTTGAGCTCAGGAGTCAACCTGACAGCATAATGAGACCCCCATTTTTCGCTCTCTCTCTCTCTCTCTCTCTCTCTTTTTTTTTTTTTTTTGGTACTAGGGATTGAACCCAGGGGCATTCTAACTCTGAGCTACACCCTCAGCCCTATTTTGTTTTTTATTTTGAAACAGGGTCTCGCTAAGTTGCCAATGCTGGCTGTGAACCTGCGATCCTTCTGTCTCAGCCTCCCAAGTACCAGGATTACAGGTGTGCACGACCATGCCAGGTTGAGACCTCCATCTCTTAAAAAACAAAGAAGAAAGAGGGGTATAACACTATTATGAAGAACAGTCAGTCCATTGGGAGGATAGAATCATCATGTACTTGTGTGCACCGTCCCCCCCAAAAAAGTCTTGAAATATGGTAATTAACAAACTAGGAGAATTAACACATCTCTATCAGATAATGATGGATCAGGATCAGGCGTTAAAACATTAAAAAGGATAAAGTGGCATTTAGAAAGATATGGCTTTAAAAATGTATTTACATCAAAAAGAAATATTAAAGATTAGTCAATTAGAACTTTAGTATTCCATTTACAGTTAGAAGAGAAAGAATAAATTCCAAAAAACAAAGGAAAAAGTAAAAATAAGAATAGCAATAGATGCAATAGAAAATATGCAAATGCATTTTCAAGTTTACAGTGTGGTGGCCCACTCCTGCAATCCCAGCACTTGGGAGACTGAGACAGGAGGATCACAGGTCCAAGGCCAGCCTCAGTAATTTAGCTAGACCTTGTCTCAAAATAAAAAATAAAAAGGATTGGGAGTGTAGCTCAGAGGTAGAGCACCCCTTGTTCAATCCCCAGTACCACACATACAGAAGAAAACATATAAACAAAAATCAACACCAAAAGCTAGTTCCTTGAAAAAACTTAGTAAAATAGATAAACTACTTAAAATATCAGTGGGGAGGACTGGGGATATAGCTCTGTAGTAGAGTATCTGCTTAGCATGTACAAAACCCTGCTTTCCATCCCCAGCACCCACCAAAAATGTTAGTGAAAACAGAAATTCGCAGAGAATGAAAATATGAAACAGAGATAAATAAAGAAGTTGGCATAGCTAGAGAAATAGCAGAGACTTTTTAATTACAAATGAATAACATTAAGAAGTTTTGCCAATATATTTGAAAATGAAGTTTATTTTCTAGAACAACAAAAACTACCAAAATTTGCCAAGAAATAAACCATCGATAAAACAATACCCAATAAAGAAATGAAAGTTAACGAAGAATCTCACACTCTTCTCTCTCTACTTGCAAAGATAAAAGGTACAGACAATTGTACGGTACCTTCTAAGGAATCATTAAAGAAATAAGAATCCAAAGTTTTCAGAGATTTAAAGAACAAGGAGAAAGAGGAGGAGCAGCAAAGCTCTTGGATGTTTTGGGACATGTTCAATATGCTGGTCATGGGTATAACCTCACCATGATACCATACAGTCAATACCATACAGGTAATTTAATACTACTAGGTTACCTGAAGCTACAAGAATTTTATTAGAAACTCTTGGCTCTGATCTGCTGCTATAGCAAACTTTTAACTAGATTAGCCCCTGCTCAACAGGACTGCTTTTGGTTTTAGTGATTTTTCTCCTTGGTTACATGCCTTATTAGTTCAATCTTTAGAGTCAACAATTAACTAATTAGGATGTTCACAAAAGGTACTTGTGGGTGGTATTTTGACATCTACTTTTTATTTCAGAATTAATTAATTAATTTTGTATTCTTTATGCTGTGAAGACAAAGGCTCTTTGTAACAGAGATGATCCTTCATAAAGTTTAGATTTTCCTGCTTTTGTGTTAATACCCTGGTTGATAACAGTTTTATGAGCCATTTGACTTCACAGAATCTATATAGATATATAACCTTACTACTTGCATATGGAGGACAACCTTAAGTATTCACTACAGAGAAGGGTCTTGGATTCAGAAAGTGTTGGTTTCCAATTTTGATTCCAATAGAAAATGGCTTGGAAATAAAGACACCAGATGTGAATAGATGTCTCTGGTGTGGGGCACTGGAGAGAGGCAAAGGCACCCCACTTTTACTTTGTGCCCCTCTGAAATATTTTAATTTGTTGTAATGAGTATGTGTAACTTTTGTGGCGGGGGAAGAAAGGCAAGAGGAAAAGGACCAGTTTCTGATGTGAGGTACACCATTCTGCCACTCCATGCAGCTGTCCCTTGGTGTCTGCTGGGAATTGATCCCAGGGTTCCCAATAGGTGCTCCTCTCTTATATAAAAAAGTGCAATATTTACATATTAACTCATCTCACATCCTCCTGTATGCCATCTCTAGATTGCTTATAATACCTATTACAATGTAAGTGCTATGTAAATAGTCGTTACACTGTATTGTTTAGGGAATGATGGCAAGAATGTAATCTGTAGATGTTCAGTACGGATTAAACTTTTTTTTTTTTTTTGCGGTACTGGGGATTGAACCCAGGGGCGTTCTACCTCCAAGCTATACCTCCAGCCCTATTTTATTCTTTATTTTGAAACATGGTCTCACTAATTTGCGGAGGGCCTCACTAAGTAGCTGAGGCTGGCCGTGAAGCCGGATCCTCTGGTCTCAGACTCCCAAGTACTGGGATTACAGGCGTGCACCACCACGCCTGGCTCAGATTAAACTTTTGTTCATGTTTTCCAGCCACAGTTGGTTGAATCCATGAATGCAGAGTGCAGGGATATGGAGGTTTGACTGTGCCTTGAATTACTCATCCATTGATATGGAGAATTTTGAAGGATTATTATGAGAATTAAATGAGATAATGCATATAAGGCATTTAGTACTTGCCTGACACAAATATGGCATCTGATAAACATTGGCTATTATTAATGGGAAAAATGTTTAACTTAATATCTGGCATGTAGTAAGGGTTGAAAAAACAGTAAATAGTCTTTCAAAAATAGTAGGCATCCTTACTAATTATATTTTAAATGTATTTTTACTTATTCTTCTTTACACAAATTTTCTGGTTTTTTTGCATTGACTTTTTGTAGTTGGTTCTTTGAAGAAAGAATAGGTCCAAATTGAGGGGTATTCTTTGAAATAACAGGCCTAGACTCTTAAAAATGTCAATGTCATTAAAACCAAGAAAGATTGAGAAACTATTAATGCTAATTTCCTGATAATTGATAATTTAATATTTATTAAGTCCAAAATTACCTTAGTTACTAAATATACATTGATAATGCAGAAAAGAAACACTGATCCATTGCTAATAGAGCATAAATGGACATTTCTGAGGGTTATTTCAGGAATACCTTTCAAAAGCAGAAATGCATATTCCCTAGATCAAAAATTCCATTTCTGCTGAGTGTGGTGACTCATGCCTATAATCCCAGTACTTGGGAGGTTGAGATAGGAGGTTTGCAGGTTTGAGGTCAGCCTTGACGACTTATCAAGACCCTCAGCAACTTAGCAAAATCCTGTCTCAAAAATAAAATAAGACTGGGGGTGTAGCTTGGAGGTAAATGTCTCTGGGTTGAAGCCTCAGTAAACACACACACACACACACACACATGCGCACACATACACTTCCATCTCTAAGTAATTATCCTACAGAGATGGTTCCATATGTGTGAAATGATTCAAAGAAAACTGTGTATTCAATTCAGGAATTCATTGACTGCAAGGACAAAGTTTTGAAACACTATACACACTATCAGTAATGGGATGGTTTCAAGTAAATTATGACAGACTTAGCTGGGCGAGGTGGCACACGCTTGAAATCCCAGTACTTGGGAGACTGAAACAGGAGGATTGCAGGTTTGCAGCCAGCCTCAGCTACTTAGTGAGGCCCTCCACAACTTAGTGAGACCCTGTTTCAAAAACAAAGAATAAAAAAATAGGGCTGGGGGTATACTCAGAGGTAGAATGCCCCTGGGTTCAATCTCCAGTACTGCAAAAAAAGAAAAAATGATAGACTTATACAAGACAGTAAAACAGACAATAGACCTCTCTAAATGTACTTTCCTGGAAAGAGTTCCAAGTGAAGGGAAATTAAGAGGAAAAAGTAATGCTTAGAACATTACTTTTGAATGTTGCTTAGAATAAAATATGCTTATTTTATATACTTTTGAATGTTACTTAGAATAAAATATTACTTAGAATAAAATATGCCCTCATACATGTGTGGGGAAAATGTATATGTACATGCTTGTATATGCATTTATTTTATATACACCTATTTATATTTTATATGTGCATGCACATATGCATTTATACACTTCTATATATGTTTATATACTATGATGGCTTGGATCTGGAATGTCCCAAAAGGCTCATGTGTTGAAGACTTGGTCCCCAGTTGAGCAATGTTCAGAGGTAGGGCTTTTGGGATGTGATTGGATCATGAAGGCTTTGACATCATTAATGAATTACAGCATTGATGGAATAATAGCTAAATGGACTATTGAAAGGTGGTGGAAACTGTAGAATGTGGGACCTAGTTGAAGGGAGTGGGCCCTTGGGGGCATGCCCTTGGCTATGAGGTGAACAGCTCTTTTGCCATGATGTTTCTGCCTCACTACAGGCCTAGAAGCAATGGGATTATTGCTTCTAGCTGAACATGGACTGATGAAACTGTGAACCAAAATAAACCTTTCTTCTTTAAATTATTTTCTCAGGCATTTTATCATAGCAACAAAAGAGCCAATTAAAACATATGCATTGACATATATATTTGCAAATGCCTAGAGTAGCTCTATCTTGATGCTAAAAATTATTGAGAAAATTGTTGGCTTGAGAGAAGGGACTGGGTTGCTAGGAGATACGGGGTGAGGTGAGGGAGACTCAATTACCTTGGCATACCATTTTGTGGGGTGTGTGTTTTGCGTAATACACAGGTTTTACCTATCAAAAAATGAAGACAATGTAGAGTGTTAGAGAACAATCCAAAATCAGTAGAAAAGAGTGAACATGTGTTAATAACATGAGTGTAAACAGATGGAGAAAGAACTTGTACTGAACAATTCTCCAAATATAGAAATAATATGCTTTCTTTCTTTTTCCTCTCCAAAGGCAGAAAAACAACAGGGCATGAAACTGGAGAAAGTTAGACAAACATGGCATGCTGAAAAATCTGTTTCCAGATTAAATGTTATCATTTTATGGAGTGAGGATTATTGCATGATCCATTTCTTCATTTTAGAAAACTAAGGTAAAGTGATTAATGTTGTGGTATATTGCCTTAGTCTGTTTTCTGTTGCTAATAACACTATGCCAAAGACTGAATATGTTATAAAGAGAAGAGATTTTTTTTTGTTCATAGTTCTTGTCCAAGGTAGAGGGGCTTCATCTGGTTATAGCCTTCTTGGGGGCAGAGTCCCAGGCAGTACTGGGTAGCAAGTGGCCAGAGACAGGGAGCGTGTGAGAAACCTAGCCAAACTGGCTTTTACAGTAGACCTGTTCCCCAGATAATCCATTAACCCATGAGTCCATTAATTGCATGAGTGGATTCATCTATTCATGAGGACAGAACCCTAATCTCCTCTAAAAGGCCCCATCTGGTCCCACCTCTTACTATCTAGTAATGGGATTTTTTTTTTTTTTGCGGTACTGGGGATTGAACCCAGGGGCGTTCTACCTCCACGCTACACCCCCGGCCCTATTTTTTATACTTTACTTTGAAACCAGGTCTCACGAAGTTGTGGAGGGCCTCACTAAGTAGTGAGAGAGTGGGGGGGGGGAGAGCTGAGGCTGGCTGCGAACCCGGATCCTCCGGTCTCCGCCTCCCAAAGTACTGGGATTACAAGCGTGTGCCACCTCGCTCAGCTAGTAAATGTCAACAAGAGTTTCAGAGAGGACAGACCATATTTAGTTATACTTCAATTTTAAAAATAAATTGGGCTGGAGATGTAGCTCAGTGGTAGTTTGCCTAGCATGCTTAAGGCTCTAGGTCCAACTGCTAGTACTGCAAGCAAACAAACAAATAAAAATAAATTATTTTCCAAGAAATTAACTGTGATGATATATCTGTAACATGAAATGCTACTTAACAAGAAAAAGAGAGATGTTTTAGGGCTGGGGTGTGGCTCAGTGGTAGAGTGTGTGCCTGGCATGTCTGAGGCTCTGGGTTCAGGCCCCAGCACTCAAAAAAGAAAGAAGGAAAGGAAATACTGATGCACACAACAACTTGGATGAATCACAGAGGCCTTATGCTAGTTGAAAGAAGCTAGTCTCCAAAGATTACATGCTGAAAGATTTCATTTATATGGCATTCTCAAAGACAAAACTTTAGTGAGGAAAGGACAGTGGTTTTCAGGGACTAGAGTGGGCAACTAGAAAAGAGTAACAAGCCGGGCGTGGTGGCGCACGCTTGTAATCCCAGTACTTTGGGAAGTGGAGACCTAAGGATCCGGGTTCGCGGCCAGCCTCAGCTCTCTCTCTCTCCTCTCTCTCTCTCTCTCTCCTCTCTCTCTCTCTCTCTCTCTCTCTCTCTCTCTCTCTCTC
>PVJS01023468.1:0-29571 GCA_004027185.1 Glis glis | reverse complement strand
TCCGCTTCCTCCTCCTTCGCTTCCTCCTCCTTCTCCTCTTCCTCCTCGGTACTGGGGATTGAACCCAGGGATATTCTACCTCTGAGCTGTACCCCCTAGCCCTTTTTATTTTTTATTTTGAAATAGGGTCTAACTAAGTTGCTGAAGTTCTCGCTATGTTGCTGAGGCTGGTCTCAAATCTGTGATCCTCCTGTCTCAGTCTCCCAAGTATTGTGATTACAGGTGTGCACTACCATGCCTGTCTTTTCCAGAAATTTTTTTTGGGTGAATTGGCTTCATTACCATTGGAATTCCTCTTCACAGGCACTTTGGTTATGGGTTATACCAAATCAGTTATTATGTATTTTTCATTTTTTTCCTGTGGTGCTGGTGACTGAACCCAGGGTCATTCTACCTGTGAGCCACAGCCCTAGCCCTATTTTATTTTTTATTTGGAAACAGGGTCTCACTAAGTTGCTGAGAGCCTTGCTAAGTTGCTAAGGCTGGCTTTGAACCTGCAATCTGCCTGTTTCAGCCTCCCAAATACTGGGATTACAGGTATGTGCTACCATGCCCGGCACACTTTTCATCTTTCAAACTATTGCTCACATCTCCCGTTCTTTATTTCTCTTCTCTCATTCTCTTTGTTCTTATAGATTTATATTTTTTTATTTAAGAAAATTCACCTATTGTTATTTTGGTAGGTTTTGGAAGATAGAAGAAATAGAAGCAAGAAATATATTCCATCATGTTTAATTGGAAGTCTAGGCATGCTTTTCTAATTTTTTTCTTTTCTTTTTTCTTTTTTTGGTACTGGGGATAGAACCCAGGGATCTTCTACCTCCAAGCTACACCTCCAGCTCTTTTTATTTTTGTTTTTGAAACAGGATCTCACTAAGTTGCTGAGGGACTTGCTAAGTTGCTGAGGCTGGCCTCGAATCTTTGATCCTTCTATCTCAGCCTCCTAAATACTAGGATTACAGGTGTGCACCACCATGCCTGGCTTAATTCTATTCTTATGCATTAAAAATGTTAGTGTAGGGCTTCTATGTTAATTTATTTATTTTTATTTTTTTTGTACTAGGGATTGAACCCAGAGGCATTCTACCTCCGAATTACACCCTGGTCCTTTTTTATTTTGAAACAGGGTCTTACTAGGTTTGCTGAGGCTGGCCTCAAACCTGCAGTCCTCCTGTCTCAGTCTTCCATGTACTGGGATTACAGGTATGTGCCACCGCACCCAGTTTCTATGTTAATTTCAATTAAAAAATTTATTGTTGGGGGAAGTTCACCAAGTGCTGTGTGCATGTATGACCCCATCACTCTGAACTTCATTATGATGTGAGACTACAATGCACCAATAAAAGTATAATTTTTTATTTTTTATTATTAAACTTGGCTTATTGTGATAGTGTTTGGGTCTTCACTCTACCATTCAGCACATTGGCTCCCTTTCCTAGCCATCAAAGAAGTGCATAAGCAAGCCGGATGTACCCACATCCATTTACTTAGTGAAGGGTCAGAGCTGAAGACAGAATCTCATGGCACTGGGCTGCCATTGACTCATAGTTAGCACCCATCTTTGTGGTCATCTGGGGCACACCCTCCCATCTTACAGGCAAGAGTCTCTGTCAGATGCTGAGTTCAAATGCTGAGGCTGCATGCCGGGCACTTTCTCTGATTTGCCTGTCCAGCAGAGTCTGGATAAAAAAGGAAGTGCCAAGCTGGGCGTGGTGGCGCACACTTGTAATCCCAGTACTTTGGGAGGCGGAGACCGGAGGATCCGGGTTCGCAGCCAGCCTCAGCTCTCTCTCTCTCTCTCTCTCTCTCTCTCTCCTTAGTGAGACCCGGTTTCAAAATAAAGTATAAAAAATAGGGCTGGGGGTGTAGTGCGGAGGTAGAACGCTCCTGCGTTCAATCCCCGGTACTGCAAAAAAAAAAAAAAAAAAAGGAAGTGTCGTCACTTCATTCAATCATACTTTTTCCTTCTTGAACTTTATGCACAATTAAGTGTTACACTTTCTTTATTCTGTGTTTAAGGCGATGTTTGATAGCCTGTCTGAGAATAGCATTGTTCATTCTTGTCCCAGTTTCCAGGATTTTTTTTTTCGCGGTACCAGGGATTGAACCCAGGGGTATTCTACCTCCGGGTTACACCCCCAGCCCTATTTTTATTCTTTATTTTGAAACAGGGTCTCACTAAGTTGTGGAGGGTCTCACTAAGTAGCTGAGGCTGGCCGTGAACCCGGATCCTCCGGTCTCAGCCTCCCAAGTATTGGGATTACAAGCGTGCACCATCACGCCCGGCAGATTTTTTTTTTTTTTTAAGATAACAAACAGCAGCTCATTTTATCCCCAACCTCTTCTGGTAGCAGTCTGGGATGTAGTTTGCCAGGACCTGGAGGTTTGCACTGATGTAGTGAACCCAGGTGCTTTCTGATAATCTCTCTACCAGTTTGGATTTTCAGGTCACTAATCTGAATGCTTGTTCTATTATTTTCTATCCAGTGATTTTTCTCTTTGGCAGAGATGAAAGATAAAAAATAGTTGGGCATGGTGGCACATGCCTGTAACCCCAGTACTTGGGAGACTGAGATAGGAGGATCACAGGTTTGAG
Organism: Glis glis; assembly: GCA_004027185.1. NCBI lineage: Eukaryota > Metazoa > Chordata > Mammalia > Rodentia > Gliridae > Glis > Glis glis. The sequence continues at coordinate 26,975 of PVJS01023468.1, read as the reverse complement.
GTGAGCCTCAGCAATTTAACAAAGTTCTCAGCAACCTATAGAGACCCTGTTTCTTTTTTTTTTTTTTTTTTTTGCGGTACCGGGGATTGAACCCAGGGGCCTTCTACCTCTGCGCTACACCCCCGGCCCTATTTTTTATACTTTATTTTGAAACCGGGTCTCACGAAGTTGCGGAGGGCCTCACTAGGTAGAGAGAGAGAGAGAGAAAGAGAGAGAGAGAGAGAGAGAGAGAGAGAGCGAGCTGAGGCTGGCTGTGAACCCGGCTCCTCCGGTCTCCGCCTCCCAAAGTACTGGGATTACAAGTGTGCACCACCACGCCCGGCTAGAGACCCCGTTTCAAACTAAAAAATAAATAGGGCTGGGGACAAAGCTCAGAGGTAGAAAGCCCCTGAGTTCAATCCCCAGTGCCCCCTCCCATATATATGAAATGAAGTGTTCCATGGACTACATATCTGTTCCTACTATCAGTCTTTGGCTTTCCTTGTTCTCATTACTCTCGTATAATTTCAAAAAGTCCTTTAAGTTGCCCTTAACATTTAAAAAGTTTATAGTAGAGAACTTGGTTTTACAAGGATTTGTGAGTTATTCAACAGTTCTGATCTTTATTAAATGACTTTTTATTGGGTTGGAGCATTGTAGTATACGTTTTGTAGGGTTTAGAGTGGAGTTCTTGGCTTAAACTTTTATTCGGGAAGAAAGAAAAATGGTTCACAATTCTTTCTAGCATCCTTAAATGATCGGTTTTTCCAACATGTGTGTTAGAATCTGATGTTACTTGACAGGGCGCGAGTGTCGCCTCTACGTCCAGTCTTAATTTTCCTCCTGATCATTCTCTGCCCGGGAGGCTGTCCCACGTGGATTATATCAAAGGCACCTGTGCTCTCTGGCTTTCTGCAGGACATGGAGGGAGGGAGAGAGGAACATGGGGTCAGGGCAGTTATTTCCCTGGTTTCTTCCTGTGAGGGTGCCACAGGCTACCGTGTCCCTCAGCAAAAGGTTGCTGCCTTTGTCTAGGTGGCCCCCTCCGTGTTACTGTCTCTCCAGGTTCCACTAAGCTCTCCTCCCTGTTCATTCTCCCTTTAGGGATGGTTACAGCTGCCTTGCTGTTATCTCTCATGCTCACCTAAGCCCACTCACTCCTTTATAATTAGTCCACCTGCAAATAAAACCTCTTCGAGCCAGGCATGGTGGCGCATACCTGTAATCCCAGTGCTTGGGAGGCTGAGGCAGGAGGATTGCAGGTTTGAGGTCAGCCTCAGCAACTTAGGAAGGCCTTCAGCAACATAGCAAGCCCCTGTTTCAAAATAAAAATTAAAATTGGGCTGGGGATGTAGCTCAGAGGTAGAATGCCCTTGGGTTCAATCCCCAGCACCACAAACAACAACAACAACAACTCTTCAAATTCTGCTATTTTGTATGTACCATCTATTTTTGCTCTTTGATGTAGGGGACCCTGACTCATACAGAAGTGTAAATCTCTGAGGGAAAGTTCTTTCTGTGTGAAGTTTGATTGGACCATATGATAAAATAGACGGGTATTTTAATCAGCCAGGTGCAGTGGCACATGCTCCAGTACTTTGGAGGCTGAGACAGGAGGATTGCAGGTTCAAGGCCAGCCTCAGCAACTTAGACCCTGTTTCAAAATAAAAAAATAAAAAGGGTTGGGTGTGTAGCTTGGAGGTAGAATGCTCGTGGGTTCAATCTCTAGTACCAAAATAAATAAATAAATAAATAAATAAATAAATAATTTTTTTAGATCAGAAAAATCAAGCAAGATGTTTTCCTCATCAGGATGTTTATATAACTGCATGTTATACTACAGAAAGGATTACTGATATTTTGATTCCCAAAATGTTGAATAAAAAATCCGCTCAGATATATCAAACAAGTGAATACTTTCAAATATATAAGGGACTTCTATAAATCAATATGAAACAGACAACAACAACAACAACAACAACAACAACAACACAACAAAAATAAAATGAAAACCCCCAAAACATTCCAAAAAGACAAAAAAAAGGGCAAAGGGTATAAATAGACAAGTCACAGATGGAAAATGTATGTGAAAAGATGCTCAACCTCACTCGTAGTCTGGGAAATGCAAACTAAAATAACACTTCATATTCATTAGAATGGCAAAAATAAAGTCATATAATAGTCTGTGGGGAGTGGGTGTGAGTGTAAATTGGCACAATCACATTGGAAAATAATTTAGCAATATTTTACAAAGTTGAAAGTAAGTGCACTATAGGATCCAACAGTTTTATTTCTAGGTATCTGTTGGCCTAGGGAAACTTTTTGCTTATGTACATCAGGAGCCATGGACATAGATATATGGTGCAGCATTGTTTGCAAAGTAGGAAAATTGGAAATAGGCTAATTACTCAATAAAAGGGGAATACATAAGCAAATAGGGCATACTTATATGGTGCAATGATACAAAGTCATTAAAATGAATGAACTAGAGTAATATACATCAGGAAACAATGAGTTTTTTTTAAAGCAAGTCATAGAAAGATGCATATTGGAAGATACCATTTTTTTCTAATGATGAGTTAAAAAACATACAAATGAGATTATCTGTTATTTACAGATATGTATATGTGGATCAAAACACAGACTGAGCTGGGCGTGGTGGCGCACACCTGTGATCCCAGTACTTGGGAAGCTTGGGAGACCGGAGGGTCCGGGTTCGCAGCCTGCCTCAGCTACTTAGTAAGGCCCTCCGCAACTTCGTGAGACCCGGTTTCAAAATAAAGTATAAAAAATAGGGCTGGGGGTGTAGCTCAGAGGTAAAACGCCCCTGGGTTCAATCCCCGGTACCGCAAAAAAAAAAAAAGAAAGCATAATTCTTTAATTCACATTTTTTTTTTTTTTGCGGTACTGGGGATTGAACCCCGGGGGGGTTCTACCTCCGCGCTACACCCCCGGCCCTATTTTTTATACTTTATTTTTTTGGAACTGGGTCTCACGAAGTTGCGGAGGGCCTCACTAAGTCGAGAGAGAGAGAGAGAGAGAGAGACAGGGAGAGAGAGAGAGAGAGAGAGAGAGCGAGCGAGCTGAGGCTGGCCGTGAACCCGGATCCTCCGGTCTCTGCCTCCCAAAGTACTGGGATTACAAGCGTGCACCACCACGCCTGGCTTTTAATTCACATTTGGAATCCCACCTCTTCTTCTGCGGCTGAGGGTGCCACATCCCCTGTCCCTTGCCCTGTCCCATCATTGTGGGGACTATACCCCTGCTGCACTGCCAGGAAGAGTGTGTGATTTGTTAAAAATCTCCTAGATTTGATTGGCTGCTTTGGTTTCTAAGACTGAGAAGGCAAAAAATGATTTATTCAGAAATGATTTATTGTTCTTTAGGGCCAGGGACAGGAAGAGTCTTTGCAAAATGCTTTCCCGAGTGTCTGGGACGTGACACACAAGTCCACAGAGGAAGGAAAGGAGTCTTCCAGCGGCGGGAGGGAGGGAGCCCAGAGCCCTGTCCTTATCGCCCGGGCACTCGCCTCCAGCTGGCCTTTGCTGACAATGGCCTTGACAGCGCTCAGCACCCTATAACTCAACACGTAGCTTATTTCCTGTCAGTTTAACTCCTCCGAGCTTTTGTTTAACAATAACCAATTCCTGTTCTTAATTCTCAGAAATAGAAGGATAGTGCAGCGTGGCTCGTCCTCATCACTAATTCTGTCATCTCCTTAGAGTTCCTGAAACAATATAAATAAGGTCTCTCAGCAGAGGCCGGAAACCATGATGGGGTTGGGGCCTCTCCTTGAGTGGCCCCCTGACCCAATCTCTCCATTTTTTTTGGTCCTGCCAGACCTTACTAGTCTATTATTTGATTCTCCTAGTGTATCTTTTTTTCTTTTTTTTTTGTGTGTGGTGCTGGGGATTGAATTCAGGAGCATTCTACCTCTAGGCTACACCCAGCCCTATTTTAATTAATTAATTGATTAATCAATTAATTAACTAATTTTTTGTGGTACTGGGGATTGGACCCAGGGGCATTCTACCTCTGAGCTATACCCCCAACCCTATTTTTATTCTTTTTTTTGAAACAGGGTCTCACTATGTTGTGGAGGGCCTCTCTGTGTAGCTGAGGCTGACCTCGAACCTGTGATCCTCCTGTCTCAGCCTCCCAAGTACTGGAATTACAAGTGTGCGCCATTACACCTGGCTATTTTATTTTTTATTTGGAAACAGGGTCTCTCAGTGTGCTGAGAGCCTCACTAAATTGCTGAGACTGGCTTCAAACTTGTGATCCTCCTGTCTCAGCCTCCCAAGTACTGAGATTACAGGCGAGCACCACTGCACCTGGCTTAGTGTACCCTTCTTTATGAGGATACACCCACAGGGTGTGTTCTATAAGCAATGGTAGTTACTAAAAATAGCTTTGCTAACAACTACAGGGTCTCCCCAGCAGAGTAAAGAAGAAGTGGTATCCCCATTCCCACCTCCAGGTTGGACTAGATCTCTAAGCACAAGCATCTCTCTTATTCTCCTTTTGGACTTGGAGTTCACTCTCTTGAGAAAAGCCAAAAGAGATTCTCGCTTACCTGCCAAGTTCATAATTCCACCTGAGTTCTTGTAAATGACAACTTTGTTTATTAACAGAAACATGCATCTTAGAGTTGAAAGGTCCATTTTTTCCAACTTTCTGATTTTTTCTTCTTTTTAGATACTGGGGATTGAGCCCAGGGGCATTATACCTCTGAGTACACCCCCAGCCCTATTTTATTTTTTTTATTTTGAAAGAGGGTCTCCCTAAATTGCTGAGGCCCTTGCTAAGTTGCTGAGGCTAGCCTTGAACCTGCAATCCTCCTGTCTCAGCCTCCCAAGTACTGAGATTATAGGCATGTGCCACCACACCCTATCTTGCTTTTTTTTTTTTTTAGTTCTGGGGATTGAACCCAGGGGCATTCTACCTCTGAGCTACACACCCAGCCCTATTTTTTATTCTTTATTTTGAAACAGGGTCTCGCTAAGTTGCAGAGGGCCTCACTAAGTAGCTGAGGCTGGCCGCGAACCCGAATCCTCCAATCTCAGCCTTCCAAGTACTGGGATTACAAGCATGTGCCACCACACCCAGCTTCTATCTTGCTTTTAAAAACATATTTTGGAGCTGGGTGTGGTGGCACATGATTGTAATCCCAGTACTTGGGAGGCTGAGACAGGAGGATTGCAGGTTTGACACCTGCCTCAGCAACTTAGTGAGACTCTCAGCAACCTAGCAAGACCCTGTTTCAAAACAAAAAATAAAGCTGGGCATGGTGGCGCACTCTTGTAATCCCAGTATTTGGGAGGCTGAGACAGGATGATCGCAGGTTCGTGGCCAGCCTTAGCTACTTAGTGAGGCCCTCCGCAACTTAGTGAGACCCTGTTTCAAAATAAAGAATAAAAATAGGGCTGGAGGTGTAGCTGGGAGGTAGAATGCCCCTGGGTTCAATCCCCAGTGCCAAAATAAAATAAAATAAAATAAAATAAAATAGGACTAGGGGTATAGCTCAGAGGTAGAATGCAACTGGGTTCAATCCCCAGTACCGCAAAACAAAACAAAACAAAACAAAAAAACATATATTTTGGATATCAACCTTTTATGCAGAATAGCCTATGTGCCTGCCAATATTCCTTTGAATGGAGATGCCATAATATACTCATCTAGTTTTGTCTTAGTGACACCATGATGGTTGTCTTTAGGCCATTGCTGTGATGAATACAGTATATGTGTTTCTGTATATATGTGCTAGGATACCCAGCAGGGGTTGGCAAACTATAGCCTGGGAGCCAAATTCAACTTGCCTTTTTTTTTTTTTTGCTGTACCAGGGATTGAACCCAGGGGCGTTCTACCTCCGAGCTACACCCCCGGCCCTATTTTTTATACTTTATTTTGAAACCGGGTCTCACGAAGTTGCGGAGGGCCTCACTAAGTAGCTGAGGCTGGCCGCGAACCCGGATCCTCCGGTCTCTGCCTCCCAAGTACTGGGATTACAAGCGTGCGCCACCACGCCCAGCCCCCTTGCCTTTTTTTGTAAATAAAGTTTTATTGGTACATAGATGTGCCCAATTATTTATGTATGTCTGGCTGCTTTCTTGCTACAACAGGGGAGCTGAGTAGTTGTGACAGTGATGTTTGGCTTAGAAGTCTAAAATATTTACTATTTGGTCCTTTAAGGAAAAAAATTGCTTGCCTCTGATCTATAGAATAAATTCCTACTAGAAGAGTTGCTGGGTCAAAGGTTTTGCAGTTCATATTTGATAGTGGTGGCCAGATTCTCTTTGTAGAGGTTGTACTGTTTATTCTCCCTCTAGCAGTATATTTTCTCATGTTCTCACCAAAGTAGTTCATTCAATGTTTTCATCTTTGCCAATTGAATAGGCAGTATTGTAGAAAACAGTATTTCTATTGATTTATTTTGTATTTCTCTGAGTTTGAATGAAGAATATTTTTATTTTATTTTATTTTTTATTTTTATTTTTTGTGGTGCTGGGGGTTGAACCCAGGGGCATTCTATCTCCAAGCTATACCCACAGCCCTATTTTATTTTTTATTAGGAAACAGGGTCTCACTAAATTGTTGAGAGCCTCACTAAATTGCTAAGGCTGGCCTTGATCCTCCTGTGTCAGTCCCAGGTACTGGGATTACAGGCACACGCTTCTATTATTTTATGGTTGGAGGAGGGTGGAGCCTGTGAGGGAAGGAGAAGCAAAGGTGCAGTACATTGTCAGCCTGAGTTCTCCAATGCAAGCAACAGAACCCACACACCCCAGTGAGTCCAGCAGAGACCCCACTGTGAGCCCAGATATCCTCAGCTTTCTTGGTCACTCTCTTTCATACTGGCCAGAAACTGGATTCCAAGTAGCACCTGTTTCCTTGTGTTGCTCTAGATGTATAACTGGGTGAAGTGTGAGCCCATTGCAAGGCAGGGAAGGTAAGAACTGGGTTTTGGGTTTTAATCTTGCAGGGGAAGTGGAACTTTTTTTTTTGTACTAGAATTGAACCCAGGGACACTCCACCTCTGAGCTATTTTATTTTAATATTGAAACAGGGTCTTGCTAGGTTGATGAGAGCCTCACTACTTGCTGAGGCTGTCCTAGAACTTGCAATCCTCCTGTTTCAGCCTCCCAAGTACTGGGATTATAAGCATGCGCAACCACGTCCGGTGTAGTGGAACTTAAACTACGGGGAATTCCTACACACAGGAAGCGCTTCAAAAGGCACAAACCAGCCTGAATACCCTCAACAAGTAGTACACTGTGGGGCAAAATGTCCTTTTTTAAATAAACTTTTATTAATATAGTCTCATATCATAATGAAATTCAGAGTGATAGGGACATACATGCACACAGCACTTCAATGTATAGGCAGAAGGAAATCCTTTCTCTTTCCTTTAGGGTTTGGACTGTGTTATTCTTGGAATTAATGTTTGTCATTAGGACTGTTGTGAGAGAGTAAGAGATCTAGAAGTTTCCTACCAGATTCAGGAGGCCATCTGCTCCCCTCTCCATTAGGCAGGTCTGTGATGAGGCCCAAATATGAGTATTTTAGGTTTCTAAGCCATACACCACTGTCACGACTACTCAGATCTGCTGTTTTAGAAGAAAACAGCTATAGATATATACATAAACAAATGTGTTCCAATAAAACTTTATTTACAAAAAAAAGGCAAGTTGACTTTGGCCCTTAGATGGTGAGGGTCTCAGTTCAGCATTTGCAGATCCTTGTTTTTCTCCAGTTTAGAATGGAGATTGGAAGCCGGGCATGGTGGTACACGTTTGTAATCCCAGTACTTGGGAGGTGGAGACCGGAGGATCTGGGTTCGCAGCCAGCCTCAGCTACTTAGAGAGGCCCTCCGCAACTTCGTGAGACCCGGTTTCGAAATAAAGTATAAAAAATAGGGCCGGGGGTGTAGCTTGGAGGTAGAATGCCCCTGGGTTCAATCCCTGGTACCGCAAAAAAAAAAAAAAAAAAAAAAAAAAAAAAAAGAATGGAGATTGGTCCTGGACCTGGTGTTCTGAGGCTGGGGTTGTAAAGACTGAGATGTAAGGTCCAGGGGCCAGCTGAGTCCTTATGGTTGGACACGGAGAAGGACACATTGCTTTGAGAACAAAGCTTTATTCCAAAAAGGAAGCAAGGTACTAATGTTTCGCAGCACATGACTTTGAAGAAAGGCTTCCTAGCAACCAGCTAGATATTTAAAATGTGGTAAGGCAGTAATTGCATTTAAATGTGTAAAAATTAGATTTTTAAATTTCCAGAGAGGAAGTATTGGCAATGACTAAGCTGGAAATGTGCTGCATTAGTTATGGTAAAACCATTTAATGGAATAGTATGTGGCTGTTAAGAGAATGGAACAGATCATATATACAGATACAGAATCCTTTCCAAGGAATCGATAAATGAAAAAAACAAGTTAACGATAGTTCAGTAAGAGTCTTAGGTTGAGATCTCTGGAAGCAAAGATGGGGCAGGGAGTCTTGTGCTTTCAGGAGGGGTGGCTCCCAGGAAAAGGGGTGTGAGCCAGGGGAAAAATCAAGCAAGCAGGTGGTTTCAGTGGAAATCAGCTTTAGCCGGATCCCACAGGGAACTCTGTAGTATGGAATACACCAGAGTTGTCCAACCTTTTGCATGCCTGTGTGGGCTGCAGTGTGCTACGGGGTGGAGAATTCTCTGTAAAAAAAGGGCAACTGTGAACTGTTAGTCACTATTAGTCACACTCAGAGACACAGAGAGATGTGTGCACTGGCTAGAGGGGATCTGGACAGAGTGTTGGCTGCACCTATCACAGAAGGCACACTGCCACTTGAGGGAAAGGACATGTGTGCACATCACTCTGCTTGCACATGCTGGGGACCTGAAGAACAGAACTATGGCCTAAAGGCCATATTCCTTTGCATCTTTTGTATTTTTTTTTTTGGTACTGGGGATTGAACCTAGGGTTTTCTACCTCTGAGCTACACACGCAGCTATTTTTATTTCTTATTTTGAAACAGGGTATCACTAAATTGCTGAGGGTCTTGCTAAGTTACTGAGGCTGGCCTGGAACCTGTGATCTTCCTGTCTCGGTCTCCTAAGTACTGGGATTACAGGGGTGCATGACCAGGCCTGGCTCCTTTGTATTTTAATTTACATATTTTCAAACATTCTTCAGACTGGGGGGTCCACAGGCTTCATCAGACAGCTAAGGGGTTCATGGTACACACACAAATAGAGCACGAAAGTGCTATCAGTATTTGCTTTGGGGTTCAGGGGTGGGGAAGGTATATTCTAGGGGTTTAGGATCAGGAATGAGAAAGTGGTTTCCTATTTTTATATCCTTTTGCACTACTGGAATTTTAGCCATGTGTAAGATTTATAATCTATAAAGATTAAAAACATGTATTAAAAATTATCTATTCCTCCAAAGAACCAGGGAAGAAAGAAGAGCAAATATGGGGAAAGAATCCCTCAAGTCAGGCGTGGTGGCACACACTTGAATCCCAGTACTTGGGAGGCTGAGGCAGGAGGATCGCAGATACGAGGCCAGCCTCAGCTACTTCCTGAGGCCCTCCGCAACGTAGTGAGACCTCTGTTTCAAAATAAAGAATAAAAAATTGGACTGCAGATGTAGCTTGGAGGTAGAACGCCCCTGGGTTCAATCCCCAGTAAAACATACACACACACACACACACACACACACACACACACACACACGAATCCCTCAAATGAACCTGCTTTTTTCCCCCTGGAATTTCTGTTCAATCTCTGGGTTGCTTTTTCTGTTTTATACCATTTCTCTGATTGCTTTCTTTCCTCTTCAAAAAGTCCCCTCCTATCTCTCTAATGCTTGCATTCGATTTTGGAGCTGTTTTAATACACTTGGGAGGAATCTACATAATGATCTTTTACTAATTTTTGCCTCGACTCCTTTTCAAATGATCACAAAATGTAAAGTCGTGTCTTAGCATATACACATACGCTTGCAAAATAGACTGCTTTAATTTGCATAATACTTTTTACGAGTCAAAAGCATGCCTTTAAATGAAGAAAATATTTTTATAATGACAATAAATCTGGGGGGCTGTTTCACACTCAAATTCTTTGAGGTTTTTAATCAGAATGGGCTTGAGGACAGCATTTGATGTCTCCATTATTCACAGTACATTTATAAAAAGTCAGAATTTACTAAATTCTACCTCTCGGGATTTTAAAATGGATGTGCACTCTCTACTACTTTTGTTGCCAAGGGAGAGCACATCTGCCCTGGAAAAGCTTCCCGTGGAGCGATGTCAGCAGAGATAAATGAATGAGAGTACATGCAGTTCTGGAATAATAGTGCAATTTGGCTAAAGGGTGACATCATCTTTTCACAGTTGTATCTGTTATCCTAAGTAGCTATACATCCACCTGAGCTAGGGAATGAATTACAAGGACAGCACACTGGCAAGGTGGGGTGAAACAAAACATGGAAAGTAAAATTTACAAAGAAGGGAGCTTTGAAGAGATGCATCTCTGAATATGTTTTTTCTTATGTAAGGTCTTGATCTGATTATCCTATCACAATTTGCCATCATTTTGGATTAGGGGGAAAATGCAAAGCTTATTTATCCTCATGGCTGGTTTGCTATAGATACACATGTATACCACAGAGTATAATCAGGGACATTGTAATTGATGTTAGTGTTTCAAGGGCACATATAAACGTTGGCAAACAAAATGCCTTTATCAGCTAAACCCACTCACCGTTATCCCTCATGCCCCACTGGTGACACTGGATGGAGGATTTGCTGGGTTGGTTTGGACACCAAAAGAGGATGTCATCATCCTTCATGCTGAGGAACCCCGATGAATGTTTTGTGTCTGGGGAGGAGAGTTTGTGGCTCTGCATTAGTTCTAGAGGAGGCGGGGTAGTATTAATTCATTGCTTTTGTTTGCTTTTTATTTTTTTAAGCAACAGTCTTATTGAATTAAAATTCACATAACCATCTCTTGGTTCTGTATGTCTTTTTTGTGTGTGCAACCAGAACGCCTATCTCCCTGCTTTCTAATGGCCACAGGCAACAGATGAATTTCTGCAAAGGCATTGATAATGGCTGGGAGGAATAAATATTACAGATGGATGAAATCGAAGAATCAAATTTCAAAGCTGGATTAAGGAGCCATGAAAAAAAGGAAGGAGAAGCAGAAAAGAGGAAAAAGAGAAGCACAGAGGTAAAGTGAGCTGTTGATTATTGAAGAGAAAATCTTCTGCCGCTTGAATAAAGATCAAAGCGCCCTCACCGCTGGCTCCCCACACGGCCAGTGCCTTTTTTTGAGCAGCGAGTTCCAAGATCAAGAAGCCAGAAGGAATGAAGTCTTTAGTAGTGAGGAAAATTTACAAAACATCAACAACAAATTTATAGTGCAATTTCACTTCCAAAGCATGTTTGCATATATCACAGGTAAAATGATATTTTCACAAAACACTATTTTTAACATAGGGATTTATATGCAGAAGTTATTTTCATGGCTTAGGGAACAAATGGTTCATTGAAACAGAATTTTGCTGATCTGGTTTCAAAGAATTCTATTATATGAAAAATTCTGTAGAAGAGATGGGATCAGAAGACCCTGAACGCAGAACAGGAATATCAAGTAATGAAAATGTTCTTTTGGTATATAATAGTATGTTTTATATTTTAAAATTATTAGTAGACAAGGAGCTCTGGCAGGAATAGAAAAGAGGAAGTAAATAGGAACAATACTTTACAAATGAGTTAGCTTTATACTTTCCAAAATAGACCCCACTGAAGCCTGGTAGCAAGTATTATCCTCATTCCAATGATGAAAACCACACTTCCAAGAAAGATGTTTTACAAGTGACAGAAAACTAAGACTGGCTTAAGCAATAAAAGGTAAGTAGCTCTCTGTCTGTGCCTCTCTCTGGTGTGTTTTGGCTCAGAGAATTGAAGAGTCCAGGTTAGCACTGGCTTTTGGTATGCCATGAGAGAGACGTTACACTGCTACCTTCAGGGCCCAGTCTCTTTTGACATCTCCCAGTTCTGTTTTCCTAATATGTAGTTAATTCTGATTAGTCAGACTGGGGACAGTGACTCCTCAGCTGAACATATGGAGGGGGCAGGAATGTCCTCTGTGGGTGAAGGGGGACTTTTTAACTGAGTATGGGGAGTGGAAATCGGACAGGTATAAACAACAGATGATCAGCAAGAAGCTAGCAAGATGACACAGTTAGAAAGATTGAAAAAATTTGGGGGGGCTTGCTTTTTGACACTAGGGATTGAACCTGGGGCATTCTATCTCTGAGCTACGCCTCCAGCCCTTTATTTTTTATTTGGAAACAGGGTCTTGGTAATTGCTGAGGGTCTTTCTAAATTGCTGAAGTTGGCCTTGAACCTGCAATCCTCCTGTCTCAGTCTCTCAATACTGGGATTACAGGTGTGTGCCACCACACCCCACTTAATTAGAAAGGTTCAAGTCAAGGCTAGAACCCAATTCCTCTGAATTCTGGCCAGACCTAGGTAAGAAATAAAACTGGGGAACAAAACAAGGGGTGTCCCCAAAGCTGCTGCTTCAATTGGAGCATAGCTGAGGAGAGACAAGAAAAGATTAGTGAACAGAGGAAGCTGGGTTTAGACTTGACCCTACTCAAGACTTTGCTGAAGGAATCCCTAATGGATGGACTTGATCCAGCTCCTTCTGTGGAACAGGGATATCATAGGCATCATGGATATGTGATGACGGCTCTCTGCATAATTGGGTCTTGGGAGCATCCTGGCTTCTGGATCCTACCCTGGCCCAACTCCAAATTAACACTTTTGGTTTTAGTTGAGTTTCCTTTTTGGGGGGGTACTGGAGATTGAACCCAGGGGAATTCTATTTCTGAACTACAGGGTCTCACTAGGTTGCTGAGAGTCTCACTATGTTGCTGAGGCTATCCTCAAACCTGTGATCCTCCTGTCTCAGCCTCCTAAGTACTGGGATTATGGGCGTGCACCACCACACCTGGCAGAATTTTAGCTGAATATTAAAGACCATTCTGCCTAATTGTTGCCCTGCTTGCTGGGCCACTCTGATAGTGAGATCTTGATGCCATTTCTTTACTATTAAAAAAAAACTTTTTTTTTGTGGTAGTGGGATGCTCTACCACTGAGCTACTTCCTTAGCCCTCTTTATTTATTTATTTTGAGACAGAGTCTTGCTAAGTTGCTGAGACTGGGCTTGAACTTGGGATCCTCTTGTCTCAGTTTCCAGAGTTGCTGGTGCCATTCCTTTCTGTGCTGCTGCGCTTCCTACCTGTCTTGTTGTTTTGAGTTGTAAACTCTCAATTTCTAACAGGTAAAACACACCCACAGAAAAACAAGCTTCATTCAGACCGCATTCAGGACAGTGGTCCTCAGTGGTGGCCCTCAGATCACCTGCTTCTTTTTTTTCTTTTCAGTACTGGGGATCAAACCTAGGGCCTCACACATACTTAAGCATTCACTCTACCACCGAGCTATACTCCCAGCTCTACCTGTATTTTTTTATATATGTTGCGGAAATGAAAAGAACACACAGACATTACTTTGTTTCTAAAAGTTTTGGTAGAACTCACTAAATAAAACCCTGTAGGCCAGGTGCCATTTTTAAGAATTATATTTTTGACTATACTTTCCATTCCTTTTATAGTTATTGATCTGTTCACATTTTCAACTAGTGGATTTACTTAACTCAGGACTTCATGAAGTTGGGAAAAGTACTTTGTTATGAGAAGACTATACATTTATTTTATATATTCACTTGAAACAGTTAATATACATTTAACTATAATGATACACAATAGGTGCTAAAGTCTGCCTTGCTATTCATATCATTTTCTAATGCCACTTCACTGAGGAACCCGGGACAACATGTACCTCGTGTGACTAGCTCTACTCTGGTCTGGATTCCCTTTGGTAGGAATTATCTTGCTCTTATCCAACATTTTCTTGCTTCCAGGGCCTGACTGGTAAATTCTAATCTTTGCATATGTAGCCTTTAAATATTGAGTTTTCCTCAATGGAAAGGCTTCTCTCTCCTGTAGCAGCTACTGGCCCTGGCTGTGCAAAGCTTCTCATCTCTGCAACACACAGGAGTCCTGCATGGTTAAGTCTTTGCTGCTTTTACTGCATGACCAGCATTCTCCTGCCCTGTGTGGGTGCAGCATATTGTTTCTCCATGCTTCATCCCTTTCTCCCTCTTTTCCTCTCCCCAGGTTCCTTCAGCAATAGGAGTTCTTCCTGGTTGAAGGTAAAGTTAAAAGTTACCTTTTTTTTGTGGTACTGGGCATTGACCTCAGGGGCATTCTACCTCCAAGCTATACCCCCAGCCTTTTTTATTATTTTATTTTGAGACAAGTTCTCACTAAGTTGCTGAAGGCCTCGCTAAGTTGCTATGGCTTGAAATTGGGATCCTCCAGTCTCAGCCTCCCAAGTAGTGGGATTACAGCTGTGTGCCACTGTGTCTGGCTAAAACAGTTAACTTTTAACTGAAGCTGCAGTTGAAACAGTTTAATCATGGGCAGAGACATGAATGGCATGATCTTCTTTGGCAATAATTCGCAGTATCCTCTTTCTCCCCACATCACCAAGCAATAACTTTGGGTCTTAATGTTTTATTCTTTGTGCCAGGGTTCTCAGAGTGTCTTACATGAAGATTTCTGTGGTAAATTAAATGTGGAAGATGCTGGATTTAAGCTGTATAGGCGCTTTTGCTGACCATTTTCCCAGAATATTAATATCCATTGTGAATCTCCAAGTGGGTACTAGTGTTATGCAAAGCATGTTGGGAAATGTTTCCCTTTTCTTGCTCTATTTAGCCAGTTCCAGTGTCTCATAATCTGAATGAAAGTGATTTTAGACATCATACTCTAGTATCCTAAAGAAACCCAAGTCTGGCTGTAATGGTTTGGATTTAGAATGTCCCCCTAGCCCTCGTGAAAACAAGGTAGCAATGTTGGAAGCTGGGCTTGGTTGCTAAGGAGGGGTCCCTGGGGGTGTGGCCTTGGGGATTATATATGGTCCTCTTCTCCCCCTGCTCTTTCTCTGCTTCCAGCCTCCTTGATGTGAGAGCAGAGCCTTGCGCTCTCCCTCTTTCTACTTCCCACCGCCATGCCCTGAGCTTTGCAGACCCAGCCCGACACGGACTAAACCTTTAAATCTCCAAAACTGTGAGAAAATAAATCTTTCTTCCTCTAAATTGTGTGATCAGTGGTTTTGGATTATGGCAGTGAGAATGTTGACCGAGACACCGGCTAAACCCACAGCCCCCTTGAAAAGCAATGTGTTCTGGTTAAGAAGATAGATGCCTCCGGAGGGGGAACAAAAGGGTAACGGTGCCACCCAACACCATCTTTAGAGATCTCTTTTCTCAAAGTCCCTCGTCACCCTAGCTGCTTCTCTCTGCAGCTTCTTTTTCTTTTTCTTTTTTTTTTTTGCGGTACCGGGGATTGAACCCAGGGGCGTTCTACCTCCACGCCACACCCCCGGCCCTATTTTTTATACTTTATTTTGAAACCGGGTCTCATGAAGTTGCGGAGGGCCTCACTAGGTAGAGAGAGAGAGAGAGAGAGAGAGAGAGTGAGAGAGAGAGAGAGAGCTGAGGCTGGCCGCGAACCCGGATCCTCCTGTCTCCACCTCCCAAAGTACTGGGATTACAAGCGTGCACCACCACGCCCGGCTGCAGCTTCTTTTTCTGCAGACGCCTGCGGTTTGATTTCTCTTCTTGCCTTCTAGATCTATTGTATTCTTTCCACATGAGCTCCATGCCCTTTCTCATGCAAATTAATTTGACCTCTTTTGAGCTCTTCCAGTTTTCTGTTTTACCCAACACTGAGATCATTACAACAGATTCCCAAAACTAGATGGAGCAAAGACAGATTCTTTCTCAGAAGGCAGGGAGGATGAAAAGGCCATTCTGGGGGTTTTGGAATGTGCATATGCAGCACCCTGTCTTTCCTGGACAATAAAACAAAGTAAGACTGAGGAAGATCGAAATAACAGCTTTGTTCCTAGTAGAGCTAACTGATGAATGAAATTTCCCCTTACTTGGAGAGTCATGGGCAGATATGGATCTGCACAACAGGGACAGCAACTTGCTGTAGGTGAAAAAAAATGTGTGTATGTCCCCAGGAAGTGCCACTCTGAAAGGTCCAGTCCCTAGAAGAACCTCAGTACACAGGACTGTTTTCTCTTCCCACTTCATCTCTTCCCATGGGTATCCTTATTATCATCTCTGTGCCTGACTGACATGACAGTTTTGTCTTAAATATTTATTTGCAATACAGTAGGCCTGACCTCTCCTGTCTGGGACAGTAGGCAGGGTCCTCCCTACATTTGTGAAGAACCCAAATTCTGCAGGGCCCATCTTCTACCACCATAAATATTCTGGCACTGTAGAAATTGGCCCATGGTCTTTGCATGACATGTCATCCATGGCTGAGTTGTACTTGATCTTGAACTTGAAAGTTATACTCATACTCATTTCTCCTTCAAGGAGCTTTTTGGCTTTGCAGGAAGGTTCTATACACTCATGCATCAATAGGATTCTCTTGTTTCGAATCTTCCCCTACCTAACAGCTTATCCACTGACAGGATTTGAGAACAATCTACCCAGCCTGTTGGTGGAGAGGGATTATGTGGCAGAATATGCTTTACTTTTTTTTAATGGTACTAGAGATTGAACCCAGGGGCATTTTAACTCTGAGTTACACCCCCAGCCCTTTAAAATTTTTTCTTTTGTGTGTGTTGAAATAGGGTCTCACTAAGTTCCTGAAGGTCTTGCTAAATTGCTGAGGCTGTGTTTCACATTCTAATTAACGTGTTTTCTGGGGAGCATGAATCTCTTCTGACTTGTGCCTAAGAAGCCTCTCAAACCAGCACAGCTGCATTATGCTTTGCCATCGAGAGTCAGCGCTACCAACTAAAGCCAGGTGATCGGTTTTGGGTGCTACTTGCTCACACGCACCTCCTCTTCAGACCTCACTTGGCTGCTTAGCCCCCTGAAGTCCTCTTTAGACACTGTAGACGTAGAAGGTGAGAAAGCAGGAGTAGCTTGATTTTGGGGAATCCTCATTCCTACTTATTTTTTTTCCAAACATGGCAAAAGTACAGTGTGATGGAGAGACAGCTTGGTATGGGGACTCTGCAGTCTTTGTCACTCCTGTTTTAAGAGCTGCATATAGATGCTTGGGTATCCTTGCTCTGTGACTCCAGATAACTCAGTCCCTCAAGGCAGGAAACGGGCCCTGCAGTGCGGGGTGTTGTAAGAGTGGCACTCACCATCTTCCTCTTTACATGTCAATCTGAGGTGCATGCAGAGGATGGGAATCGAGTAGGACAAGCCTCAAGCCTCATGGGGCTTGTGTCTTGCGGTGTGAGCACGAGTCTGATGGTGTGTGCTCATCCACATATTCATCTAGTTCCACATTGACGATTTCTTCTTAATTAGAAGGAAGAGATGCCCAGTTAGACCTATTTAGCTTTACACCGCCTCTCTCACACTGCACCCCTTTTCCCAAGGTCCAATTTTAGTTTCCTCTCCTTGATGAAGTCTTTCCTTGACCACCAAAGCCCACAGTAATTCTGCTGTCTCAATGACAGTCACTCAACTAGCCTTACTGAGCACCTTGTTGTGTCAGGTGCTGGCTAGAGAATGTAGATTGACAAAGATGAATGGCCAGGTTCCAACTCTGGAAGAATACATTATTTGCAGGACATATTCTTTGTAGATTCTAGTCAAAGCTCTCATTACCTTCACTACTGAATGCAGTCCATTAAAGTGCTCCCGGGAAGCACCGTTCACAGTTTTCTTTGTGAATGCAGCACCCTAGAGTTGTGCAATTTGGAGGGTGGGTTGATTGAATATTAACCTGCTACTTTCATGCTTATTTTTCTGCAACCAAATTCTAAACTTTTTGAAGGTAAAAATTATATTTTGACAGTTTTTGTATCCTTAAGCACAGAGTTTAGTATGCTGATTTTCTTTTAGTCAAAATTCAGGAAGTACTTAATTGAGTTATTGAAATAGCTTTCCTGGTGAGATTATTAAATTAACTTGTACACTATTGGGGGAGCAGCTGGATACTGATTCCTTATCCATCATGGTGAGGGCGTGGAGGGGAAGATGGAACATCCATTAAAGCTCTCCAGGTGATTCCCTTCAGAGCTTTTAAAAAGTGTTGTCTCAAGATTTTGGCATAAGAATTTCAGGAAGCAGGTTCACTGATACAAAACTCTTCAGT
Organism: Glis glis; assembly: GCA_004027185.1. Classification (NCBI taxonomy): domain Eukaryota; kingdom Metazoa; phylum Chordata; class Mammalia; order Rodentia; family Gliridae; genus Glis; species Glis glis. Next base: position 8,739 of record PVJS01023468.1, on the reverse strand, counting down.
GTACCAAAAACAGCCGAGGAGGTGATGTTAAAGTCAGGGCCCAATGAAAATCTCTGTAGAGTAGAATCCAACTATAAAAATTCAAAAGGAACAAGATCAATGAGAATTAAAGGGAAGAGAAAGATTTTGGTTGAATGATGCTTCAGTTACCTATTGTTCACATAACTAGTCAGTCCAAAACAGAGTGGCTGGAAACAACATTCACTTGCTATGTCTCATGATCGTGTGTGTTGACCGGGCTAAACTGGGCAGTTTCTCAGCTGGGAGCTTGGCTGAGATGGGACATCCAAGATGGTCTCTCATTGTCCAGGGCTCTCTCCTTGTGCTTTCATATCATCCAGTAGTCTAGCCTGAGCTTTTCTACAGCATGGCAACTGGCTTCCAAGAGGGGAAGCAGAGCTGCTAATTCTCTTAAAATCTGGGCTTAGGAGTCTCAGAACATCCCTGCTGCTCCATCTTATCGGACAAGACTAGTTACAGAGCCAGCTCAGATTCTAGGGGATGTTAAGTACAAACAGGTGCCAGGTAAAGCATATAAATGAAAAATTAAAAAGCTGAAAAGAAACAGTTATAAAAAATTAGAAATCAGTTGCTGGGGAATAGTTCCTAAAAAAGATTGCTTGGTTACTCAACCTCAATGTCATAAAATTATATATATATACCTATATATATATATATATATATACGTATATATATATACATATATGTGTGTGTGTATATATATATATATATATATATATACATATATATATATATATTTCTGCATACTTGCTAACTTGCTAACTGCAAAAATCCGGTTTCTGTAATTGGCCTGCTTGCTTGCAAAATTGCTTTCTGATCACCCACAAACGGCATAACCCTATAAAAGGCACAGTTTTTAAGAAAAGGGTGCTGCCCTCTACACAGCGTGCTCAGTGGGGTTGCAGTCACTGTGGCTTGATAATTCCTTCGCCTCTTAACCGTGGTCTTATGGTCTCTATCTCGCAATCAGATACTACAGGGGAGGAGAAATAGACTGCATCTCTCATTACAAGGATTGTGTACAGGAAGGGGAGGACTTGCGGGTGGCCACATTTGGGTACCATCTACCACACATATTCACAGTCATGTCTGTCACATATAGTAAGAAGTGGCTGTATCTCTGGTCATCTAAACTCCAAGCCTAGAAATAGGTGCAGGATCCACACAATGGAACAATTCAGTAACAAAAAGCAAGGAGATACAAATACATGCTACAACATGTATGAGTCCCAAACACATCACGCTAAGTGAAAAAAGCTAGATACAAAAACCACATTTTTTTTTTCGTAACTGGGGATTGAACCCAGGGGCATTCTATCTCTGAGCTACTCCCCCAGCTGTATTTTTTTATTCTTTATTTTGAAACAGGGTCTCATTAAGTTGCGGAGGGCCTTACTAAGTAGCTGAGGCTGGCGGTGAACCTGCGATCTCCTGTCTCAGCCTCCCAAGTACTGGGATCACAAGAGTGCGCCACTATGCTCAGCCTCCTCATGACTTTTTATCCCATCTAACACCTAGTCCTAAGCTATTGATTTTCCAAGTGTCTTTTTCGGCAGAATGGCCATCACTTATGTCAATACCTAGATGACATTATTGTAGACTATTCCAAAGGTTTTAATTCTTAGCAACTGTCAAGTTTAAAAATGAGAGCACAATGGCCACTAAGACCACTGGGCAAAGTTTGAATGCACACCCACAATACAGCCTGGGATGAAAGATAGGTATTGCTATCAACCAGTTAAAGTAACACCTCCCAATATATTAATAGAAACACCGTTAACAAGCCTCTCAGTCTGCCCACCTTAAAATTTTGCAAGTTTTGACAATTTTTTTTACATTTAAGGAGATTCATATTGTTTTAGTTTTTCTCACAAAGTGAAGTTTTAGTATTATTATTTTGTGTTCCATACTATTGGAAATCATTCAAATCCACACGAGATGGAAATGCAGTCACATGTTGCAGAGAGGTGATGGTGAGACCTTGCAGCCTGGCTCTCCCGCCCCCATGTTTCTGGGATGGGGAAACCTCAACCCTCAGCATGTGCATTCCAGATGGCTCCGGGGCCCTTTGTATTTGCTTCTACTCAATTTGTAAGGAGTTTGTGTTCCATGAATTTGCATTAAGTTTCAAGTTAGACTCAATAAGCCTAAATACCAAGTGAAATTCTGTCTGATCCACTCAGCCTCTGGAGCTTGTCAGAAACTCCAAAATTGGCTTGGATTTGCTTTCAGGATTTATGAATCTGGGCTGAACTTGAGGTTCATAAAGTGATCGAGCCAGAGTCGCTTAGTCTGGGATTTCAAAAGAAGTGTTTTGCACATTTCTCTCTGCACATCAAGCAAGTTGTCATCGTCTGCTGGATTTATGTCCTGCTCTCCCTAAATGACCTCACTTCCATTTTTGATCATTATGTTTTCATTGATGTTTGGGGTGAATTGTATCTATGATGAAGTCCTAACCTCCAGTTCTTCAGAATGTGATCTCATTTGGAGAGAGGGTCTTTTCAGAGGTAAACAAGTTAAAATGAAGTCATTAGAGTGGACCCTAATCCAATATGACCAGTGGTCTCATTATGAAGAGAAATTTGGGCATAATTATGCACCCAGGGAGAATGCCATGCGACTGTCAGCACAGAGACTGGAGTGATGTGTCTACCAGCCAAGGAAAGCCAAAAGATGGCTGGCAAGCTGGGTGTGGTGACACATGCCTGTAATCCTCATACTTGGGAGGCTGAGACAGGAGGATTGCAGGTCCCAGATCAACCTCAGCAACTTAGCAAGACCCTCAGCAACTTAGTGAGACAGTGTTTCAAAAAACAAAACAAAATACGGTTGGGGGTGTTGCTCAGAAGTAGAATGCCCCTTGGGTTCAATCCCTGAATCTCCAGTATGAAAGAAAGAAAGAAAGAAAAACAAAAAAAAAAGAAAGAAAAGAAAAAAAGATGACTAGTAAAATACCAGAAGAGAAAGGCATGGAATAGATTCTTCTTCAAAGCCCTCAGAAGGTACTAATCATGCTACCCTCTTGATCTTGGACTTCTATTCTCCACAACTATGAGGTGATAAATTTCTGTGTTTAAGCACTCAGTTTGTGGTATTTTGTTACACAGCCATAGCAAACTAATACAATTGATAAAATAAGAAGGCAGACAAATGGCATTTGTTTTAGATTTTGACCAAATCTTTTCTTACACATTTATATCAGTTGATTTTCATGAGCATTCATAAAGGTAGGCATTTTACATATGAGAAAATGGAGGCCAAGAGTCTTGACCAAGATCACACAGCTCAGTTAACAGTTAAGCTTTCCTGATTCCTAGTCCAATCCTTGTGTGCTTCCATGCTGTGGGGGAAGCCCAACTGTCAAATCGAGGAAAAGGTAAATGTGATATTCCAAAATATCTGCAATTTTATGTTTCCATGCTTTGGTGCTTGATTAGCAAGCACCAGTGATGTTGGTTGGACACTTCCAAATGCTATTGCTGTATAACATATCCTTGTAAAACAGCAAGCATCTCACCATACTCATGGATACTGTAGGTCAAGAATTCAGAGAGGGTAAAATCAGAACAATGGGTGCATCTTACTTCTGCTCCATGATGTTGGTAACCTCAGTTGGGAAGGCTTGAAGATTGGGGTCAACTTGATGACTGGCATCTGAAACCATCCAAAGGCTCTTTCACTCCTATGCCTATAGGTGGATGCTTACTATTGGCTGAGACCTTAACTGGAACCTCATCAAGGGATGTTGCTGGAACAGCCAGTGCTGGCCTATTGACAGTTGGGTTTCCCCACAGTAGAGTAGCTGGGTCCAAGAGCAGTATCCCAAGAGAACCAGACAGAAGCTATGAACCTTTCATGAACTCTTCTTGGAAGCACATAGTGTCACTTCCACCAGAAATCATAAGCCCTCCCAGATTCAAGAGAGGGGAAGTAGACCACCATATCTTGAGCAGAGTTAAATTCACGTTGAGGACATGTTGGAGGGGAAATACGGTTGTGGCTAGTTTTGAAAAATAAAACCTGCCTGAAGGTTCTTGAAGTGAAGCTATTTGTGATTATTCTCAACTTGCTTTTATAGCACCTGTGAATAGACATACTTTTAAAAAATAAAATTGCATTTTTTCTTTAAATTAGATTTTAAAAAATATGTGACTTATTTGATATATTATACCCTTAATATATAGTTGCTGAAAGAACGAACGAACCCCAGTTTCACTACTAATTTTATGACCTTGAACAAATTATTTCTCTTGGCTTCGGTTCCCTCATCTCTAATAGAAATTACATCATCTAATTGTCTTGAGGGTTAAATATGTTAATGTGCATAGAGCAATTAGCATGATTCCTGGTTCACAGTGAGCACTCCATAAACAATAACTGCTCTTGTTGTCATCCTTGTGGTCAAGGCCTGAATAGCTTATGTGATTTTTTCCCCCCAAATCAGATACAAGGGGTGCCTTAACCTAGTGCTGAGATTGAAAAAAAAAAAAGCTCAACATTACATTGTTTTAAAATTTCAAATAACCTTAAGGGGAGTGGTGGGATAATAAAGAGCTGCTTTTTAAGGGTGACAGGATGAATTTAACGAGAACTCAAAGAATAGTATGTAGAACTGGTGTCATTAGGTCCTCCCAAAACTCAGTGGAAAGGAAGTCCAGTGAATTTGAAACTGAGAAAACGGGGCTTTTGAGGGGTTAATTTAATATTGACATCACAGGTGGTGTCACCGGGAACTCCTGCTCCCATCCCTCTACCTCGTCAAGCAAACTCGGCTCAGACCCATCCAGCACCTGCCTGCAAACTCTTAGCATGTCCTTGCTCTTAGAAAGCTGGGATCCCTACTGTCCACCCTCATGTTTTCCCAGGGTCATCTATATTTTATCTTCTATATCCTTGAAGTAAAACACTGCCTTTTCCACCTCCTATAAGAAATTGAATCCCACAGAGGACATCTATCATGATTTATGTAGGTCTATTGAAGACTGGGGCTGTGGGGAAAAGGTTCACATTCTAGAGCATTTCAGAGTCTGCTCTTGTCTCCTCTTCACTTTCGTTCTTTACTTCCTGTAAGTCTAAAGTCTGATTTCTCAGACTTGATCAGCCCCCTAGAAAGTATGGTCCAACTTAATAGCTAGGGAGAAGAATAAATATTGGAGAAAATTTTAACAAAGAACTGGGGAGAATCAAAACAAAATCTTCACATGTACAAAATTTAATGCTGTTTTTAGCCGTGGAGATGCAGTTTGACTGGACTATGCTGAGACATGATCACATTTCATCCTGAGAACAGCACTCTGAAGTGGGTACTATTATTATACCCCTATGTTGCAGACAAGAGAATTGAGGCAAAGAGAAGTAAAGTAGCCAAAGGTACTTGACATGATGTCCAACCTTGTAGTTAGGCCCCCAGTAAGGCCTGGTAGTTAGGCCCCTGCACCCTTAACTCTTACTCTGTACCACATTATCTGATCATCTGAATGGTGTTTTTGATCCTGGGCTAAGAATTTTCCAGACCTGAATGCTTTTAGGGAAGAGTTGCTTGTACTCTATGATCTTCGGGGTCATTTTCGCCTTTTACAGGGAGGTGCCTATGATCATCAATTCATCCCCTCCATTGATAAATTGATGTGCTCCCAATTTCGCCATCTCAAAATGCTTTCTACTTATTCATTTAAAAATATTTTAATAGAGAAATCACCAATGTGCAAAAGTTACAAATGAACCAATATACCATAAAAGATGTTCATTAGGAAGATAAGACCTCCCTAGTTTTTTAGGCAATCATTTTATGATATTTCTGATTAATGATTCCATTTGGGCCATTTCAGTGTTCAGTGGTCTTCATTTGTTAATGTTGATTATAGGATGCCATACCTCGCTGGAATCTGACTCGTTTTGACCAACAAATGTGAATTAAAATCAATAGAAATGTCGTTAGCATCCCAATATCATGAAAGATAATATAACCATTCCTCATGCATTCAGTTTATTAAAATTTGCCAAAGTGTGAAATATGTAGGACAAGTAATGATGTTTTAATCTTTCACCAAGGTAACAATTGAAAGCTGATTGATTCCATTCAGTAATTATAAAATCAGAATGATGAAAGATTGTAATCAAGTAGGATTCATTCTCCTACTTTGTCACTCCTCCATGCAAGATAAAATTCTCATTTGCATCATCTCTTTTATCTGAAAAGAAATCAAACTTCTATTTGCTTCACTAAATCCATGAGGTAGATAATAGCCTTTCCTGCCTCTGGAAGGGATGGCGAGGCGGCTGCCGCCTACTAATAGCTGAGAAGAGAGGGGCGGCCCTTCTTTAATTCCGGGTTGTCTCTGCGAGAAGGGCAAACTCGACTGGGATCTAAATATTCCAACTGTAACACTGAACGTTTGTTACTGAGTGAGGTAGTGGCTCGCACGTTCTGGTGCTATTTTTCCTGGCCTAGATGAGACAGCTCTGGGTGAATGTGGCACACAGTCAGTTCACTCAGTTCATAGAAAGCTGGGGGAAACTTTCTACATTCCAAGGAGGCTGGCAAGAATCCAAATTTGTTTGTCTTTGAAGATATAGGAGAATTACTTTTAGCCCATGTGGTTATCAGGTTGGGTGTAGTGTGGGGAAAGAGCTGAACAGTGGGGACAGGAAAAGGGAGGGGATTGAGTCTGCACTGTCAGGCCCAAGACCTAGAATTTCAAACTTAGGGAGGGAAGAAGGCCAGGAGAATCAGGAGGTACCAAAAACCCTAATGGCTCATATCCATCACCATACTGTAATACTGATGGCAGCTTTGAAGATACAGGTTGGAGAGTAGATCATATCTAGCCGTCATTGTTACCTAACCCAGAACATATTGCCTGCTAACTTGGAAACAATAAACTCTTACTGGGAAAATAAAAATTCATCAAGGAAGGTTTTTTTGGGAAGGTCCCTGGAAGGTCAAGAAAGGTCATGGTACATGACTCTTCCTTGTTCCTACTCAGTTCAGGATTCTGTCAAAGAACCCTGTGCTCTTCCTTCCTCACGCTTTTCACATAATCATATTTGTGGGATTCTTTGGTGAGTACCAGTCTTCCCACCATTAGACTGGAAGCTCTGTGAGGGCAGGGACTGAGTGTGTCATGTTTTGAATGTGACCTCTGTCATCTCCCTTCCCTCTTAATGAACCTGACCTGCACGAGAACTTGTTAGGAAGAGTTTTTCCTATGATACTCAAAAGGATGTCCATCTGCCTCTTGGACCTTCTGATTCCTACTCCACCAGCCATAACGAGTGTCTATAGGACCTGATTACACAACAGTTTAGAAGTGACCTTATAACACACCCCACAAATTAATCAGAAAGTATTTCCATTCTCAAAGGACTTGGATGCTTTAAAGACTTTTCTTTGATGTGGTCAACCACATCAAAGTTGAGACTTAAGAATGTCTTCTTATGGTTCAGATGGGCAAGACATTTGCTACACAAATATTTACTTTTATTGTTTTGTTACAACCTTGTAACAATTTTTCTGTAGGCAGTATAGCATTGTGAAAATATTGTTGTTTTAGAGCCATTGTGAAAATATTGTTGTTTTAGACAGACCTGGATTTGAATCTCAGTTCTAACACTTATTAGTTATGAGGCCTCTCATCTGTAAACTTGGGTGAATTGTGCTCATTTTGTAGGGCTGTCCTATGGGTTAGACATTCTAGAGATGGACTGTAGTGCCAATTATAGTGCCTGTTATGTTGCAAGGACTAAACATGTGGTAGGTTATAGTGAGGATAATTATTGCCAAATTTCAAAAAGTGAAAATTGATGGCTACAGAAGCCAGATAATTTACTTAAAAAAATCCACAAAGAGCCAGGTGTGGTGGTGCACACCTGTAATTCTAGTACTTGGAGGCTGAGACAGGAGGATCACATGTTCAAGGCCAGCCTCAGCAACTTAATGAGGTCCCTCAGCAACTTAGCGAGATCTTGTTTCAAAAATAAAATAGGGCTGGGAGTATAGCATGGAAGTCTCGGGTCCCGCCCGAGAGTGGCACGGACTGACAGGGAAAAATGAGCGTCGACGGCTCGAGAAACATTCACCACGAGCCGGGAGAACATGTCGAGCAAAATCTCGTTTATTTAGGAAGACAGGGCAGTTTTAAAGTGAAACCCATAAAGGAACCCCCGGGCAGTAGGGTGTGGCCCAATGGCACGCAACGGGTCGGGTCATACACCTCCTATAACCTATTATAGCCCTCTTGAGGCTAGGTGGGGCGGGTCTGCCAGCGCCATCTTTGCTATTGATATGCTGAATCGCTGAATTGCTGAATCGCTGCCACGTGGAAGAGGCCCGGTACTCTAGAGCAGGCCTCTGCTAGTTCACCGGGCCCTTTCATGGCACCGAGTAAAGGGCCCCGCATGGAAGTAGAATGCCTCTGGGTTCAACTTCCAGTACCCTACGCCCCCCCAAAAAAATCCACAAAGAACTGTGAGATAGTGCTCAGTAGAAATGGACATAGTGCTCTCTTGCTCCTGTACTCGCTCTCTCTCTCTCCCTGCTCTCTTTTGTGGTACTGGGGATTGAACCCAGGGGCATTCTTCCACTGAGCTATACCCCTAGCTGTTACCGTTTGGAGTGATGCTGCAGGTTCTTGTTCTTAGCTAGTTTCGAAAAAGTTAGCCAGAACTACTGTTGCAAGCTTGAACAAAGTTTTTTTTTTTTATTACAGAGAGAAA